>VZTJ01003755.1:0-60368 GCA_013397795.1 Orthonyx spaldingii | reverse complement strand
GAAGGGAAGAGAAGGGAAGGGAAGCGGCGGCGGGCGCGTGTCCCCGGGAGTCCCGCGTGCGCCTTCCCGCCCTGGCGGCGCTCCGGCCGCGGCCAGCCGGGATTGCCGCCGGTCAGCCGGGATCGCCGCCGGCGCAGGGGACGCGGCACAGAGGGACGCGGAGGGGAGGGATGCGCATCCTCCGCGTGGCTGCGAGGCCGCTGCCGGCCTGGGCGCGCAGGGCTCGGGCATCCCTGAGGCGGATCCGGGCCGGCGCTCCCCGGGATCCCCCCCGCCGCTCAGACGTACACACACCCCCGCACACCCTGTCCGAGCGGGGCCAGGGGGCTCCAGGCCGGCGAGTGCCGCGGGACTTGCCCCGGGGCCCCGAGCCGCTGCCCGCCCGCCCTGCGGCGAGCCCTCCTCCCTCCCTCCTTCTCCCGGGCCCCGGCCGCTCTCGCGGTATGGAAAGTGCCCGTGCTGGTGGAAGCAGAAACTGATTTGTTGCCGCCAGCCCCTCCTTCCAGTCCTCGAAATGACTGGCAACTCCCGGCTCCCGTGGGGAAGCGAAGATCGGGCGGCAGCCTCCCCGCCGGAACGGGGCTCCCGGGCGTGCGTTTTCCAGGCACCCCGGTTAGTGCCATGGGGTTTGGGTTTGTCCACGCTCAGTCTTCTGGAAATTCTACTGGGAGTTAACTATCTAATGCTTACTCTGTCGCTCTTCTTTCCTACATTAATATTTTAGCCATATAAACTGCTTTCTGTAATTTTTTCTGCCTTACAAAGTTTTAGTTTGAGGCTTTATTTTATCGTTAATCGTGGGAGTAGAAAACAGGTGAGGAAAAGCAGTGAGAGTACATGTGAGCCGTGCAAAACACATGCACATGAAGAGGAGCATTTAGTATTTTAGAGAGAAAGTTAAGTAACGAGAAAGAAGCTGATGGTAGGAACCCTGTATGAAGGAAAAGATGGGTGAAATCACTTTGCACATCCTTATGAACTTCCTATAATTCTCCTTGAATTCAAAAATAGGAAAAAGTAGGGCTGTAACAAGATCATGTCACAGTTCCTCTCTATTTAAAGCCATTAGTACCTAAACATGCAGACTGCCTCATAACCTTCTAAAATATTCTTAAAAGGTTTTTTCATCCATGTCGTTATACCTCTGAAGCATTTAACTGAAGTAAAAGTTTATCCACAGTTTAGTGAAATTACTTGAAATAAATATATCCCTGTATGTGAAGAAAATGTGAACTACTTCTTACTTGTTAATGAACCTAATTTTACTGTGGAGTTACAAAGACAGCTGTCTATTGTATTGGCAGCCTGTAGTGGCCTGAGATACTGCTGGGGTGATGTGTCTCATCTGGTACCTTTGCTGCCAGCTGGCTTTTCTAGAATTTAAGATGAGGTTATTACATAAGTTTAAAATACATGCATTAACAAAATAACTTCCTTAAAGAAGATTTTGATGTCACTTTCTGTTGTTAAAGAGAAGGAAGACTTATCTGGAACAGCTTGAACGGATGTTATTTTTTTGGTCTTTAATATTTTTATAATGTCTTGAAGTACCCTTAATGTGTTAATTGGGGATTTACACAGCATCCTGTATCCAACTAAAATAAATTTGGAAAAGCACATAGTTCCCTTAAAATTCTCGTGACATTTCTCCACTTATGTCACAGATAGACTTGCTCAGGGCTGCAAATCCAAGTTAAAGAAGTTTTGCATTTAATGCTTTTCTTTTTTTTTTTTTTATGCCAAGCGCAACATAAGCTCTTTTTAAGCCAGTTTTTCCTCTTTTCTTCTGATATTCTCTTATCATAATGATGTGGAGTGTCAGGAGGAAGCAGTTAAGAAAAACACCTTTCTGTATGCCTTGAATAAGCAGAAGTAGTAACAAAAACAGAAAAGATAAGCAGCATTCTGAGTTAAGTCTCTGAATATTTTATATTTTTAACTCAAACAGTTTTTTCCCATTGGAAGTTCCTCATTTCAGAGCACTAGAGTGTTAATAATTTTAGCAAATAATTTTAGTGTACTTTGCAGAAAAGTCAGCTTTATTTACTGCAAGAATTTGCATTAACTCAAGCAGGAGAGAGTAAATGTGTGCCACTTGAAGATCCTGTCCTTAATTAGGAAGACACTAATCAAATTCATAGTGAGGTGCTTTAGGTCGGGCATATAATATCTCTGATACATTTATTCTATCAGATTATTGATCATACTCTTCAGAAACAACTGTCATATGAAACCAGTAGTTTTCAGAAGGTAATTTCCACGTTTCTTTGTACATTCACCCCCTGCTCCTGACTGTTGTGTTTGGGGGTTTTCTTTTCGCCTGATGAGGCTTGGGATACAGCAAAGAATTATGATTAAGTCATTAAAGTGTTAGCTAGTATATTCCAAAACTGTAGGATGGGGGTGAGCTTGTAGAAAGGTGAGCTCTGGCACCTATAATAAATGGCAACAGATTTCAGAAGGCAAATGTCTGTATTACCCCAGACAGTAACTTAATTGATGTTTTGAAGGAGATCAGGAGGTATTTGCTAAACACTGTAAAAACCTCTGTTGTTAAGCCAGTTTCAGTGTCTATGGAAGATAATACAAGGGAATGTGTAACATCAGGACTGAATTTTATATTTTTTGAAGTTACTATTTGAAGAAATCGTAGCTAATTGAAAGTATTCATTTTAGAAGAAACACTGTATATTATTATTTTAATAACCTGCTGTAGACTTATTTTCAGCTGTTTTGGTCATGGACGTTTTACGGGTGTCAAGATTACCACACTTTTTGAAGCTGCTAGTCTGCTGTATCCTATCAGAAAGTTGCTCTGAAATTAGACTTCCTTCATTTATCCTGTTCCTCAATAGTGTTCCCTGTATTGCATAAATAATATAGATGTGTAAGAACATTTCTTGATTTTCTTACAGGTGTGTACACTTAGAGAAGAAAAACTGCAGCTAAGAGAGTTAGTCAGCTCTGCATGAGATTTTGCAAAAAGGTTTCATTAGGTGGTCAGCATCATACCTTGAAATAAATATTGGTCTTTGAAGCACAACTGTTTTCTGCCACTTGAAAATGTTTTTAAAAAGCATAGCTTGGGTTCGGCATTGGAGTGGAACAGAAACTGACATAGATGATGATGGACTGGCAAATAAATACTCAGCATTGTTATGTGCTGTTAACAGATACGGTCAGAATTGAATGTAAAGGCATAAGCATTGATTCCATGCACACATTTGGTTTTGGCAGTGCTTTTGCTCTCTGTTCCTGCCGTAGTATTTCTTTCTGCAGCTGTAGCTGTCTGTTCCTGAGGAAGTGTATCTGCTGTTACAACTTACTTAAATTAGTAGTACATTTTTAATTCTCCCAAAGTAAAATAAAGGTGAATAAATGCCAGTTCTTTTCTATCATAAAAGGCTGTCTACTTAACATGAGGTAAAGGACTACAGTGAGTTTATAGTACTGATCTCTTTATTCTTTGCAGAGTTGAGGATGCTGAGGCATCTGAAAAAAGTGTGAATGAAGAAAATGGGGAAGTATCAGAGGCAGACCAACCTCAGAACAAGCACAGCCGACACAAAAAAAAGAAACACAAACACCGAAGTAAACACAAGAAGCATAAACATTCTTCAGAAGATGATAAGGACAAAAAACATAAACACAGACACAAACATAAGAAACATAAATGGAAAGAGGTGGCTGATGCCTCTGACAAAGAAGATGGACCAGCTAAAAGAACTAAAATTGATTTTTTGGCTCCTCTGGAAGACTTGGAGAAACAAAGAGCATTGCTGAAAGCTGAACTTGAAAACGAATTAATGGAAGGAAAAGTCCAGTCTGGGATGGGATTAATATTACAAGGTTATGAGTCAGGATCTGAAGAAGAGGGGGAGATTAATGAAAAAGCACGAAATGGAACAAGACCTACAACAAAGTCAAATACTAAGGGGAAATTAGAAACTGTGGACAATAAAACTAGTTCCAAGAAAGCAAGTAAGAGTGAATCAAAAGAAAGGACTAGGCACAGATCTGACAAAAAGAAAGCCAAGGCAGGAGTTGATGGAGTCAAAGAGAAGACTGCTAGAAGCAAGTCAAAAGAAAGGAGGAAATCCAAAAGCCCTCATAAGAGAAGTAAGTCTCAAGATCAGACAAGGAAATCTAGGTCTCCAATACTTAAGAGGAGATCTCAGGAGAAAAACAGAAAGTCTAAATCTCCTCCAGAGGATAGAAGTAAGGCTGAAGATAAAAGTAAATCAAGAGACCGCAGAAAGTCTCCAGTTGTAAATGAAAACAAAAGCAGAGATCGTGGTAGAAAATCTAAATCTCCAGCAGAACTAAGAAGCAAATCCAAAGATAGAAGATCACGGTCCAAAGATAGAAAACCTAGGAGATCAGAGACTGACAAAGAAAAAAAGCCAATTAAATCTCCTTCTAAAGATGCTTCTTCAGGGAAAGAAAACAGGTCCCCTAGACGACCTGGCCGTAGCCCAAAAGGAAGAAGCTTGTCTCCCAAACAACGGGAAAAGTCAAGAAGAAGCAGATCCCCTCTCTTTAACGATCGTAGATCTAAACAGAGTAGATCCCCCTCTCGAACCCGGTCTCCAGTTAGAAGAGTGAGGAGTAGATCTGCAGAAAGGAAAAGAAGAGAATCAGAAAGGAGGCGTCTTTCTTCTCCCAGGTAACTTAAAAGTTGTCATGAGCCATCACAAAAGTGCATTAAGGGATGAAGTGTGTTCTAGGTTGGCATTTGTCTCCTCATTTTATTTGGAAAACTGGTATCAAAAAAGGTGATCATTGTACATCATATCATGAGCTTACTTTGTATGTATTCAGTTTTTTAAAAAACTATTCCTCCCAGCTGTCAGATATGCAAATTCATCTTGTGGTTGTTAAAGTGCTAAGTTATTTGCTGCTCACACCATTACTGGGAACAAGTTTTGTAACTGTTCTCCTTTTTATCACTGGTTGGAGTCAGAATTTGACTTCTATTTTCTTTCTTTGTCAATAGTTCTGTTGCTTTCTGAAATTTCTGTGGAGTGAGACTCCTCTCCAGTGTTAACATATTAGTGTTGGCTAAAAGTGGGTCATTAGCCCCTCTTTCCCCTCAAGAAAAGCCCTAATGATAGATAGAGTGAATATGCGTGAATGTAAGCAAATTTTTATATCAAGATGTCCTTCTCAGAGTCTTTTTTTTTTTTTCTTTAAAATATTGTGGATTTTTCATTTGCTAGCGGGATGGTGGTGTTGCTTTGTTATTGGACTGCTGTATATAATTACCATATTTTACATACACTTAAAGGAGAAGGATGGAAATGTATTTAATGTATTGGTGTAATCTTGGCGTTTTTTAAAAAAGACAAATTTAGCCTATGAAAGCAGTTACCTTGAAATCTGAAAGCTCATAATGCCTGCATTGCAAGTTTCCAAGAAGAGAACAATATAAGTGTACGAATTTTTGGCAGTTAATTCATTAACTCTAGGAAGTTTAAGAAGCAGAAGAGTTCAACACTGGATAATAAATAATTTAAAACTTTGTATCACGGGGTTTAGCTTCAACCAGTCTGAGAACTAAGAGCAAAGAAGTATGAATTTAAAACCGGAATTGGAACCACAAAGATCAAGCTTAGTAAATAGGCACCTAAAAATGTAAAAGTTACTCTGGTTCACTGAAGGTTACTCTGGTTTTAGGTATGGGGTATCTTTGGGTGCTTTGGAGAATGGCCCCAGTGGTGTTAATCCGATCAAGCAAGTATTGTAAATGCTACCAGTTTATCTGGCTGCTTTCTGGTGAATCAGGAATGTGTTGGCCCAACCACTGAGTTTTTCTGGCATAGTAGTTGACTTTTCCTCTGTAGCATTTTGCGTCTTTCAGTTTTCATTTTTCTTGACAGCTTGCATTGCAGCCAGTTTGAATTGGTTGTCTAGACACCTATTTCAAGTGATGCATGTGTCTAGAATTTTGCTGTCAAATTCATACTTCTGTAACTGCGTGGTGAGCAGCATGTGAGTGGGGGACTGCTAAAATATTTTCTGCTGGAGGTGTTTGCAGATCAGCAGGAATAATCTTTCCTTGTAAGACATCTGAACTAACTCCACCTGTGTTTAAGTTTTAACTACTTGTAATTACTCAAACTGCCAGAGAATTTCAGGAGCTTTAATGAACAGTTTTAACAACAACAAAAAAAACCAAAAACCTGGTAATTTCATTTTCCAAGTTTGTTTCCAGTGTTCTAATCTTGTAAGACACTTCTGAGGTTTTTGACTGGAGTTACTCAGTATGTGATGTTACTATGAATTCTTAATCAGCTTCTACTTTTTATCTCATCCCTGTGATCTCTGAACTAATTTTTTTTTTTGTAAGAGACATTTTGATTGGGTTTTGGCAGTATAACGACTTGATTAGTCAGGAAGCCTGGAACTCTCTTCATCCTATGACTTTTTATGTAATATTGTTCACAAGAACGTAATATAAATTGATTGGGCTAAAGGTATCGGCCTACTCCAGCATTTGAGTACAGTAATTTCTTGTAGAAACTGCCAATACTCTGCACATGCATAAATTTTCCTTTTGCCCTGTTTACTATTTTGTATCAGTTATGTATGTCTGACCATTGTCTGTAGTTAAGATAACTGAAACTACTGTAACAGTCTCAAAACAAATGAAAAAAATCACAGAATGGTTGGAATTAGTCTTTCAGACCCAAGATATTTTGTTCATTGATGAGATACAACACTTGTAATAAGTTGTTCCAACTTGATTTATAAACAAAAATCAAAAATAAGGAGCAGGGAAAGAATAGAGTAGCAACATTTCCTTTGAAATAGTTTGAAACTATTTTCCAATTTCTAATGCAGCCTCATTAGTTGTTAAATTTTTAATTTATATTCTTTCCGAGTTTTGATTGAACTCTTGCTGTCATGCAGTTAAGCTTTTAAATGTAGTAGTCCCATCAAGAAGTTTTTTCTTGAATAATTGTGAATCTGTATAGACAAGAATAAACGGATTTTGAATAGTGTATATTGTATCAGACTTGAAATATTTTTTTTAATTTGAGAGAGGTTAGTTTACATGTTAATTAAGAACTCACATTTTCATCTGCTGTTCAGAATGTGTGAAATATTGAAGCCATGCAGTTGTAGTGCCCAAATTTAAACAGACATTATTGTCACTAATGTGAAGTAGCATGATCCTAAGCCTAAATTTCAATACCATGGTGGGAAGTTGGTGAAATAATTCTCAAGAATAAGATTTTGGGGTTTATGTATTGTTTAAATACTGTTTCTGGTAAACGTGACAAAAGGCCACTGTTTGTGAGACCTAAACACAAGCTTTGTTTTAAAACCTCTCTTAGTTTCGTAGTAGTAATTAATGAGCTGTTTCCAGACTCGCGCTGAACTAGATCTTTGTATGGGCACACGCTTCCCAGGGTGGGGAGAGACGCAGGAAGGGCAGGCAGCTCTGCAGCCTGCTTATCCATCCCTTCCTCAGAAGCCCATCTGGTGGCCTCTCACCTGCAGTAAGATTTTTCAAGTGAGTTTTTAGAAGGAATGAATTTTTTTGGTTTTGGCTTGCTCCTGACTTTTACTACCACTCTCTTCCTCTGTTTGAAGAACACGGACCAGGGATGACATTTTGTCTAGACGTGAAAGATCAAAGGATGTCAGCCCACCCAGCAGATGGTCCCCATCCAGAAGAAGGTCTCGGTCCCCCATTAGGAGGAGATCTCGAACACCCCTTCGACGTAGCCGATCTCCCAGAAGGCGGAGTCGATCTCCTCGGAGGAGGTAAAGACACCCTGTATTTTTAAGTGTATTTTGTAAGATATTATAGGAAGAATAAGGATTGCTATCTTAAGTGTAAAAAGACTGTGGGTTTTTTTTGGTCCATATTAATATGTTCTAGCACAGTTAGATTCGTTTTGTCCTCCATGAATTAAATTGTTTTATTACGTGGAATCATTGTGTATGTTTATGTTTTCTGAAAAGATTTTCCTTCTTCTCTTAAAAAAAACCAAAACAGCTTCCCCAACATGCAAATCTCTTGTTATTATCAAACAGGGATAGAGGCCGGAGAAGCAGATCTCGCCTTCGAAGGAGGTCCAGGTCACGTGGTGGCCATAGACGTAGGAGCAGAAGCAAAGTTAAAGAAGACAAATTTAAAGGTAGTCTTTCTGAGGGCATGAAAGCTGAACAGGAGTCTTCATCAGATGAAAAGTAAGAATAAATTTCTAACTTGCACTGATTATTTAAAACCTACAACTCCACTGATACCAAGAATGAACTAACATTTATCTTCATGTTGTGGTTTTTGAGTTGTCACCTAAAACCACAATCATATCTTAGTACTTGCGATCTTGTCAAGTTACTGTTGGGAAGATTTGAAAAACTTTGAAATATGCAAAAAATACCAAGACCTGTTGGCTGGTGGGCAGACCTGAGGGGAGGATATATCACTAGGTTTTTAAATTCAACTTGATCACTATCTTGTGAAAACTTTTGGTCTGATTACTAAAGCTTACTGCTTGAAGAAACACTTTAATAGCTGAAAGGATTAATTGCTGTCTGCAAATTGTGTTTATATTTCCTAAACACCTACGTATTCAGTTGTGCAAGAATATGCATTCTTAATCAAATTATTAAGAGTGATGCTACAGTGAAAAGGAACAATGGTTTTTTTTTTGTTTGATGTCTTTTTAAAGGTGGCTGTTAATTGTTTACAGTTAAAAATGGAATACAGAAAGTCCCAGTGAGATACCAAGAGATAAATTTTCTTTGTAAGGAAATGTAAATATATGCAGTGGGATTTAATACGCCATTGCTTTCTGAGTCACTTGAACAGCTATTGTTTAATATATTCTGTGCTTTGTATGCCAAGGAACTGCACTTTGTAAAATTCAGTAGATAATTATATGTTTATGAAGTTCTATAAAAAATTCGTATTTTTGTAGTCTTGAAGACTTTGATTTGGAAGAAGAGGATGAAGAAGCAGAGATAAGACAAAGGAGATTACAGCGACAAGCAATTGTGCAGGTACATGGTTACAGAAACTAATTCTGTGTTTTTAGTGTAAAATGTTGGGGTAAAGGAAGGCTCTCTGCCTGTTGCTGCAGTACGATAGTAATTTCTATTGCCATATTTTCCAGTTAGTTCATTGTAAATGTTGGTCTCTCTTAAACCTTACACTTCTATTGTCACAGCATTGCTTTTAAAACTGACGTGACTCTGCTGTGAGTCATTTTTGCTACAGTTAAATGTTCTCTTATGGTCTTAAGACATGTTAAAAATGTTCTTTAGTTATCTTCATCTGTAGGTTTTCTCCATAGCTGTATCATTGGTATAATAATGTCATTGTAACAGTAGATTATGTATCAACTAACCCAACTGGTCAGTTTGTTTCAAGTAGAAGTTGTCCGTGTCAGTTTTCAAAATTTTGTAAAGCCACTGTCATGGATTGTTCCCTCAAAGCAGATAATATATTCAGTTGCACATGTGAGTCCCCATGAACTTCTTATTCCAAGTGACAAGTTGACAGTAGTCACAGGTGTAGTGCATGATGGAGACCCCTGAAAGGAGCTGTGGCCAAAGGGGGTGTAATTGTACAGTACAAGTCAGGTATCTCTTTTCAAAGGTCGGATTTGGCACACAATTAGGACATAGCAAGCAAAATGCTGTAGCATATTTATTTAGTAGCAGGTACCAAATCACTGGCTTTAATGTACTGCTTATTTGAAATAGCACTAAAAATACTGTTCATGATTTGAGTTTTATGCAAAGCCCATTGTAAAATCCTTCAGAACTATGACTGGGCTAAACCATATAAATTCTTTTTAAAGACTGGTTACACCTGATGTTGGTGCAGGCAGGAAGCAAATTGCAATGCTGAATTCCCTTAGTGGAAAACCTCTGCTTGTATTATTGAATAGTTCAACCTTGACAACTGAGTGGTAGCAGCATTTCTTCATCATGATTTTTACGTTTTGGGATAAGAAGTGAGATCTGTATAATTTCATTGTACGTAAGGGTAACAAAAATTGTAAAGATCTTGTTTGAAGTTTTTTAATGCTTCCGAAATTTTTCAACACGAGTGAATAAATAGGATTTCCTGTTCACATAAAAAACTGTATCTAAAAGCTACTTTTCTGTACCATAACACTAATAAAACTGGGAAATATTCTCGAATGTAGGATATAAAATAATTAATTTTTCCTCAAAGACTGTATTTCAGTGTTTGTGTGCCAGGATGGTTTAGTGATAAATCTGTTGCTGCTGACATTTTGTTATGCATAACCAAGTAGTTAATATTCAGTAATAATCGCTTTTTACAGAAATGTAAAGACCTAAAGAACACACATAAATATTTCAGTCTTGTGGTCTGGGCTGTGGTGCATTGTGACAAAATGAGTTTTCAGCAGTTGTATCCCTTTCTGCAAATAATCGGTTGTCTTTACAGACATAGGTGATCATGAAAGCAAAGATGAAGGTTTCAGCTGAAAGCCCAAACCATTGAAAGTGTGGATATGAAAATGTTTAAGTTTTGATAAGCTGTGATGGCAAGATTAAAAATGAAATTTCTTTTTTAGAAATACAAAGGCCAGACAGAAGACAGTAATATATCTGTACCATCGGAACCAAGCAGTCCTCAAAGTAGTACCCGTAGTCGCTCAAATTCTCCTGACGACATCCTAGAAAGAGTCGCTGCTGATGTTAAGGAGTATGAGCGGGAAAATGTGGACACATTTGAGGCGTCAGTGAAAGCCAAGCACAACCTCATGACAATTGAACAGAACAACGGTAAGGTTCTGAAATCTCTCTAATGGAAGTTATGAAAGCTCAGGCACTTGACTTAGTTTATTTATGTACTTCCAGACTTGGAAGTAGATTGTCTTTTCGGATGGAATTTGTGAACGTTTTCACAAATATTACAGTACTTATAACCTTAAAATAAAGCTTCCTCATTAGGAAGGATAATATGAGTGGAACGTGTTCTCTGTATTCCTAATAAGTCTTAACATAATTCGTGCTTTACGTTTGGAAGAGCAAATAACGATGTCTCTTTATGTTTAAGAATTGCCCTTCCAGATTTTTCTTTTCACTTAGGCATGTTGTTTGCTTAGAAGCTTTGTATAGTCCTAGACTTTATTTTATGTGGGTTGGAAATTATACTCATTTTATACCTTTTCTTGGTCAAAGGCACTGTGACAGAAGAATATAGGTGGATCTGCAGTAATTTAGAATGATTAAAGCTTTTGAGTTTCATTGCTAGTAAGTCCATTTTAGCAGCATAGCTAATTGCTGAAAAGGGTATTTTCTTTCTCTTCCCCCGTGCATGTACTCTATTGTACAGCAATGTTGAAATAGATTTTGATATAAAACCTGCCTTGTGCCAGCTGCAGCAAAAGGAACATGGAACATCTGCCAGCGCACCCTGTAGTATTGAAAATCTGCTGCTTTTTTTGTCTTTTGAAAGTGGATTACTGTACCTCTTCCAAATAGTCAAAGGTGTGTGTAGTTGCTGTGTGGTCTTACTTGAGCTAGTTTAAGCTGCTTTGGTTTCTCTCTACAGTTTAATTGCAATAGCAGTGTTTAACAAGGGCTTGTTGAGCCTGCCCAACCCCTCTGAGGGGAAAGAATCGTAGTTAGCTTGTATTTCGTGTCCTGTGCCACACGTATCCTTGGGGGCTAAATACGCTGCCTCTAGTGGATGCTTCTCTTCAAAGTTATAAAGCTGCATCTCTTTGGGACTGCTGTACTGCTCTGTAGTTTATCCTGGTGTTCCCTTAAGCCGTGTGTTTTCAGATTGTTGTCCTGCAACACCGGTGAAAAGAGCTGTTCTGGTGCTTTCTTTGCATTCCACAAGTTTAGACTTACTCTTATTATAACAGACAATGTGTTTGTCCTTTTTTGCCAAAGCATGTACTGCTCTCTGATTTTGTCTACTAATGAAAATATAAGTCTTACCTACAGAGGCATTTTCCACATAGACATGTGAAAAAGGTTTTTAAAACCAAGTCAGTCACACTCACATGTGAATGATAGGATCCTGGGTTGGAGGTGGCCATAACAACAGCTGAAACCAGTGGGTTATCTTTCTCTGCAAGAGTAATTTTTTATTTCTATGCTGACCTCCTATAGGGCCAGAATAGTAAGTTGCTAAGAAACTAGTCACTTGTTGTAGCCCAGTGCAAGTAACTGGAACTAAAAGGAAAATTTGAGGAAGTTTCTGGAAGGATCTGACACTCGAAAGAGTGGTGTAAACTGCCTCCCCACAAGTGTCAGGTGACAGGTCTATACCTTGAAACAGTGGTATCAGCATGCTGGATGATTTTTTATGCTATCAGATTTCAGTGTAGTTATTTGGTGTGGAGGTGGTTGGCTGTGTGCATCACGAGACCTGAAGCCTCTGAGCTTAATTAGCAGTTTATTTTTCTCCATGGCATAGTGAAGGGAGGGTCTCTGATTTACCATGTTCATGAAGGGCTGCCATAATGTGTGCATGAATGAAATAGTTTGAAGTTTGCTTGCTTTTGCTAATGTGTACTTAATTTGTATTTCTTTGCTTTTATCATGTCAACCAAGTAAAATATCTTTGGGATTTAAAGATGATTGAAAGGTGAGAAAGGGATAATCTTGCCCATAACAAAAATGTTTCTCTTTAACACAATAGTAAACATTGTGTTTGACATAAAGCTACACACTAGGTATTTTCTGGCAAGGTTGGAGAAAACATTTTCCAAAGAAAGAATTTCTGGGCTTTACAACTTTGGGTTTTAGTAAACTACCTTGTGATTAGTAGAAAAGCCTGAACTTGTATATTGAAAACATGATTGTATTTTTTTATATATACACATAGTTATTTTACACTTCTTTTTATACATATATTATATAGTCATTATTTGTAGGGAACATATATGTAGTTTTTCTTTCTGCTATGCTTACTTGAAAGCTATTTTATGTAGTTTTTCAAGGAAGTATACATTTTTGAGTGCTTTGAAGAACTTAACTAGTCTGAGTTTTATATTCTAGAATGTGAAATATGTGAAATGGTATTTGCTAGAAACATTAGTAGAGCTACCTGTTTGCCAATATACTGATCTTAGACTATGTCGTAAAGATACCAAGTGCCAAATTATACTGGCAACAGAGTTATCATTTGACATCTTTTTCATGTTGAGTAATCTAAATTTCATTTTAAGGTTCATCTCAGAAGAAGCTGCTAGCTCCTGATATGTTCACAGAATCAGATGATATGTTCGCTGCATACTTTGATGTAGGTAATTCTTGGAGATGAAATGTATGATTTTTTCTGCTTGATTTTTGTTAGAGTCACTGTCACTTGAGGGTTGTGAGAACTTTGATTTGTAAGAGCACGTGCTGCAAAGTGATTTGTCTGTTCTTAATCTTTTGATCAGCCAAGGCAGGCAAAGTGGTTCTTAATTAGCATTTCAATGAAATAAAACCCACTAAAATTAGTGGCAGTATTACTCGAGTAAGCAATTGGGGAATTCACCTATTTGAATACAATGGCAACATAATAAAAACATAAATCTATTTATAAGTTCAGCTTTATATTAATGTTACCATGTTGCAATGTTCTAAATATGAGCATTTTTCAGAGATTCATGTATGGTTAATTAAAAAATGTGGAAGATACTGTAATTGGCTAATGATGCTATGTTGGAATAATTTGGTGGTTTGTTTGGAGATTTTTTGGGATGAAGAGATACATTTTCTGGTTTTACTTTAACACTCTTTCATTAGCTTGTCTCTAAATGTGCTACCGTGACCTTCAGATGTTGGCAGTCCACTGACTAGTTTTGAGACTTTATGTGCCATTCTCTGTAAATCCTCTGCATTGTTGCTGATGCACAACACTGAGAAATAAGTAAAGGCAAGAACTTTCCTGCTAAATTAAACAAAAATTAACTGGAGAATTTTTATGGCAGATATAACACAGACTGTTGTGGTTTTACTCTAGTAACACTGATATCTCTCTGACCTGGAGGAAGATGAGTACTTGAAGGGTAGTGTGTGTGTGTGAAGGTGCATTTTTAAAAGTTCAGAAGTTACAAGTGGGGCTTTATATGGCTTGTAAGTGAGCAGCTTCCCCTTCCAGAAACTGTTGTTTAGTTGAAGATACACCTTTAATATTCATTGTTTTGAATTTGTGATAAAGTATTGCCCAGTCTGTTCAGAGATGTCAACAGCAATTGTAGAAGTGTTATGGTTGTAGGTATAATGGTATGAAACAAGTGGCATGTAATGAACAGAAATTCAAGGCTTAAACAGTTGTGTTTTCCTTGCAAATTGCTAAACTTTTTTATTATGAACTTACTGTAAAGAGAAATCTTAGATGGTTCAAAGTGTGCATTCTAATGTGACTTGTATAAATTCCTTGTGGGTATTAATTGAAACTTTGCCCTTTTATGTTTAATAATAGTTCTGTTGGCTGATCTCATCCTCTTTCCTTTCATCAGTCTTTAGATATTTTACTGTATGTAGATAACAAGAAGTTGTTTCTCTCTCCTGTAAGATAGGTGTGTTTGTATTGTGGAGACAAACAGGGTTTCAGGAGGGAAAAAGGGCTTTAGTAAGCAAACATCAAGGAAAAATACAGAACACACAAGCAAAGCTGTTACTCTTCTTTTTATTTCAGAGTGCTCGTCTAAGGGCTGCTGGGTTTGGAAAAGACTTCAAAGAAAACCCCAATCTCAGGGATAACTGGACAGATGCAGAAGGCTATTACCGTAAGTTGTTTGTTTATCAGTAAGGACAGATAGAGTGAGGGTGCTGAGTGGAGAAGATCCTCATGTGTAAAATGTTGTTCTAATGTAGATGTATCCCAGAGCCCTCTCTGAGTGTGTAATGTAATGGATGAAATGAGCATGCAGGTTTTAACCTCAGTTTTGAATGGACTCCAGACTTAGAGAATCTCCTCTTGTTTCCCATAATTCTCACAAAGCTAGGAGATATAAAACAATGTACACCATGAAATGAAAGAATTTTGCTATTTACCCTCATATATTACAATGGTAGAGAATGATTTCTTTTTCTTGACAGGTTCCATTACGTTTATCCCTTGTAACTTGAACTTACTTGGTTTTATCCCTCAGGTGTTAATATAGGTGAAGTTCTAGATAAGCGTTACAATGTCTATGGTTACACTGGTCAGGGAGTCTTCAGTAACGTGGTGCGAGCCAGGGACATGGCCAGAGCTAACCAAGAAGTAGCCGTGAAAATCATCAGGAACAATGAACTTATGTAAGTGATGTTTTTGGTTTTTTGTTTGATGGTAATAAAGCATGTGCAACAGTTGGAAGTTTTTCATGATGTGATTTGAATCTCCCTTTGTTTCAAGTGAAGTAACAGCTGTCATTCCTGCTTCTTCTGCTAATATGAGCCAGATAATGGGAAGCACTTGAGGACTATGCATCCACACTTCTTTACAGCTATCACAGGAAGAAGGGTACTTGCATTTTCATCAGGCACTTTCTCATTTGCAAAACTGCAGGGAACAGTGATAGCAGAGAAACAAGGTTACAGCTAATTATGAGCCCTATGTTTTTTGTGATGAGAGTTGTGGACTGCAAAAATTTGGCTTTGATGGACCAAATCTATTTGGCAGGCTATGGATTTGATCCCAGTCAGTCATCTGCAACTTACAAAAAGACCTCCGTACATTTAATTATTTTCGTGTATTTTCTAAATATTTGCATGTATATAAGATACATAAAACGAGATGGGACTTTCACTGTTGAAATACAAAAAAAAAAAAAGAGGTCTTTCAGAGTGAGTGAACATTAACAAGTAAGTTCTTTTAAAATATGTCATTTGAGGACTTGAGTTGTCTGCAATACTTGTTTTCACCATCTGCTACAGTATTTATACAGTAATTTATTATGTCCTCTTCTGTTAAAGACAACCTAAATGAAAATCTTTTCCATGTATTTTACCTTGGAAGTTTTAAAAGTTGTTTTACTGTGTATGACTGGATTGGTTTTAGTTACATGAATAAGTGTCTAGAAAAGTTTTAAAGGCAAAAGGGAGGGTGATAGGCTATTTTAGTTTGGTGTGTTATACAGGTAATAAGGGAGTGTAATTGAATCTATAGTCAGTTCAGTTTAAATCTTTTAGTAATGTATGTGGTAAAGCACTTTTTTAAAAACGTAAACTTCTCAAATGAGTGCTGTTTGAAATTTGTCATATTACAGGACGAAATACAGTTTTAGATTTACAGGCAACTGAGAGTGAGGAGGAAAGGATAAGTAGGTTACAAAGGTACAGTGAAGATCCAAGAATTAAATAAACTTACCCCAGGGTATAGTCACTGACAGCAAACCACTGTTGTGATTTTGGGTTTTTTATGTGGTACATCAGGTACTTCTCATTCCTGGATAGTTATAGCCACACAAGTGAATGTCTAGATTTTAAAAAATATTAGAATTTAACTGATTTTGTTTTGTAATCACATTTCTGTGTTTTCAGGCAAAAAACTGGCCTAAAAGAACTGGAATTTTTAAAGAAGCTCAATGATGCTGATCCTGATGACAAGTTTCATTGTCTACGGCTGTTCAGGCATTTCTACCACAAACAACATCTCTGTCTGGTATTTGAGCCACTCAGGTAAGATGACAAATGTTTGGGGTTCTCTGTAAAAGGTAAAGTACTGCTGAGTGTTCTTAACCTTTCTGGGTTTGGCTATTGTTTTGATACCTTGTTCTAGTGCCAAGATTCAGGAATGCAAGGCACTTTGAAACAAAAAAATGTTGTCTGCAGGCACAAATTCACAGACTACTGAACTATCTCTGATTTACTTTTAGCATTGTTTTGAGTTTTCTGCCTGGAAAATACGTGAAACGAGATAATGTATTAAAGATGGTTCATCTTGCTGGTACTGCTCTTAATGATTTTTTTGTGTATGTCAATATTTTTGTTAGTTTTTGTAATTCTTCATTTTAAGGGTTTGCATTAAGAATGCATTGCCAGAGAGATTCAGGAAATGCTGTGTATTCCGTGAAGAGTACATATATAATGACAGTCTAAGGAAGAAAATTTTCAGTGTCCCTTTGCATGCTCACTTTCTGTCAAGGAATTAAACTCTTGTGACAGGTTGATTGTAGATACTGTTTTATGGTAGATTCAGATATATTGATTGCCTTAGTCCCCATTCCTACTTAGAGACATCAGTTGTTCTTATCCCAAGTTTTCTGTGTATGTCATTTTAATTTTTGCCATATTTGGGGTGAAGATAAGTTATATACTGAAACAATGCAAATTTATGAAATTACTATCATATTTCATTAATAAGCTGTAGAACAAATTATTGTCTTGTGCTGCACTATCTCTTGATAACACACTTGTACCTTATTTATGCCCAGTTATATTTTTTATCTGGAATGATGGTCTTTTTATCACATCTTGTTATCTTTAAGTCATCAAAAAAATCTCCTCAACTTTTATCTTTTGCATACTTCCTTTTTCATTTATTTCTGAAGAAAATGAGTACAAAGCGTTTATGGTTAAGAAGATGCTGTTCATGTGCAAATAAATCCTCTCAAGTCAATAATGATTAAAAATATGCTCTGAATTAAGTAAGTCCAGTGCAGTAAATAATTGCACTGTATAGGACAGATCTGATTGACCAGCCTTTTTATGTCAATTCTGTAGCTGACAGAGTGGTGTGTTGAATGCTACTTTTCCCAAAAAATATTTAAAGCTAGCTGGTTTGTTCAAGTTTGTCTTAGAGTTTAGGAGGCCAGTATAGGTTTTTTTGTTAAGCTCTTTCCTATTCTTTTTTTCTCTTTTTCCCTTAACAGTATGAATTTACGAGAGGTTTTGAAGAAGTATGGGAAAGACGTTGGACTCCATATTAAAGCTGTGCGTTCCTACAGCCAGCAATTGTTCCTGGCTTTAAAACTTCTTAAAAGATGCAATATCCTACATGCAGATATTAAACCGGATAATATTTTGGTAAGTAACAAATAACTAAAACTTTTTTGCGTGGTGCGTAGCATAAAATAAAGTATTTGAAATTCATATCGTTCTGTTAATTTAGGTGAAGTCAAATTTACTGAAAATGTTAAGAGTTCACACTTTAATACAAAATGATATTGTGGTATAAATAGTAAGTAAGAAAATGCAGCATCTAAGTAAAATCTTTTTCAAACAAAATCTTTTTCAACTTCTGTCTTTATAGAAAGCAGAATTTCTGAAGTAAGACAGTGTCTTACAGGAGAAGTATTTGGAAATTTCCAATCAATAGTTGAAAGATGTTCTTTTTTGCAAAGTGGAAGTGGGGTGTTTGAGTCTGGATGGAGATTTTGTTTATGTGAGTGAGATGATGTGGAAAGATCCTTAATGCCAGTTTTCTCATAGGGCCTGAGAGCTACACCAGAGGAATCTAGTGGTTTCCTTTGGTTATTTTGGACATCATCCCTGTGACAAACTCAGATTTTTAATTTATCTCAAATGTTCTCTTATTACTATCTCAGCACTAAGATTGACTATGTAAGCATGTGATGTGAATAATTATGCTGTTTTATAGGTGGTACCCTGGATACTGGAGTTGCAAGTCTAAATGTGTAAAATTTCAGTATCTGGAATGAAATGTGGGTCCACTAAGGATATTTTATTATGGGAAAGGTATATGAAACTGACTTTTTTTGTATTTTGTAGGATCTGAAGATATTGTCACTTTCAGTTTGAGCAAGTTTTACGATTTTCTTAGAATACAGAGAGGAAGGAACTTCCAATTAAAAGGCTGAATGTTTTTCCTATGTCTGACTTAAATGTGCCGTCACTTTTACAGTGCTATTATCAATTCTGTTCACAAACAGTGCTAATAGATATTTATGTTTAACTTTCAGGTGAATGAGTCTAAAACAATACTAAAGCTTTGTGATTTTGGCTCAGCTTCACATGTCGCAGATAACGACATCACACCCTATCTCGTTAGTAGATTTTATCGAGCTCCAGAAATCAGTAAGTACATTTTGGATTAGCTACATCTGTCACATACCAGGACGTGCCAGTATTAGCAGATGAAAATTTGACTTCAATTTATTCTCTAGTCTTAGCAAAACATGATTCTTGAAATATGATGGCTGTCAAAAATTCAGACTTGGAAGGCATGTTCGTGTGACTCTTCATGTGTGTTGGCGATCAGCTCAGTGAGAAGTCATTCTGATGGGTTTTAGTTATGTTTCAATTTAGAGATATTGTTCTGACTTCTTGGTTTATGCTAACTTAAAGCTGATCAGTTTAGGTGTTAGGTAAAAACTTCCTTTTCGAAAATAAGGGTACTTTAAAATCTAAAAGGTTTTACATCATTGTTTTATGGTAACTTTTTATTCCTAGGGGGAGCAGCACCACTATAGTTTACAAAATAGAATTTTTTCCTCTGTCTGCTTTTGTGATACTGTATCCAAGTCTGCCTTTATGGAATTAACTGGAATTGCTCTGTTTCAGTTATAGGAAAAATCTATGACTATGGTATAGATATGTGGTCTGTAGGCTGCACATTATATGAGCTTTATACAGGAAAAATACTATTTCCTGGCAAAACCAATAATCATATGTTGAAACTTGCCATGGATCTCAAAGGAAAGATGCCAAACAAGGTAAGAAAAATAAGTACTTACTATCTGAAACTGCTGTAATGAACAGTAGAACATACATTCTTTGTTCCCCTGAAATTCTGTTTCTTATTATATCCATCTTTTCTTAACAGTAAGTAAGTACTAGACTTTGCTCTGACTGTGTAATTTATACTGATTTAAAATCTTATGAAGTGAAAGTATACAGCTTCTTTTTCATAGACTAAGTATAAAGTGAAAGCAGAAACCTTCTAAGCACTGACCTGAAAAAAAATGCGTAAGTCAATGAAAGATACTGTGTCCTTTTTCAAAGGGTTTGAACTGTATCTTTGTATTCAATCTTGACATTTCTTCCTGTCCTTTTGATATATTCTTTTATTAGTATTAATTACTCATTTTGCAATAAATTAGTAGACATTGCTTTTAAATGTGAAATTTTGTAAGACACAGAGGACTCGCCTGAAACTCTTGCCTCTTCCTCATTTTCCAGATGATTCGAAAAGGTGTGTTCAAAGATCAACACTTTGATCAAAATCTCAACTTTATGTATATAGAAGTAGATAAAGTGACGGAAAGGGTAAGTCATCAAAGTTTTGACTAATCCATCACGTTTTCCAAGCTTTCCTACTCTTATGGTCTTTCAAATGTACCTTGGCTTCCTAATTAAAAACAAGATTTTATAGGCTATTAGAAGTCCTTCTGCAGCAGTATGGACAGATTACATAGTTATAAAGTGGCAAAAAAGATTTTTTTTTTTTTTCCTGGGATGGATGTAGAACACGATTAAGAGAAATCTAAGTTTAATCTGGTAGTTATACAAGGTATCTCCATATAATCTGTCCTTAAATTACTGATAGAAGAAATTCTACCTTAATTATGTAGAAGGATGTTCAACTTCAGTCTGATGTGGTTATGTTGTATGAGGTCACTATTTGGTATCATTTTGATATATTATATTTGAAAAGAATCACAGGATAGTAGTCAGATATGGGAACTTTCCATGTGGACTTCCATGTTCTGAGTTAACTGGGATGTTAGGTTCGTGTGTGAACCTGTGTTGGTGGCCTCCCCCCGACAGTGTTTTTTCCACTCTTCTCTGCCACATGATGATTTGATGAGGAAGTCATATGGGGCGAAAGGGTGTTGCTGCTCAGATACGAGACAAGCCTTCCGAATCTGCTGCTAAAGCTCTGTAGAAGGGATGGATAGGGGGTTTTACATTACTCCGTTCTACAAGGCTGCCATTTTTGTGTTTGTAGGAGAAAGTTACTGTTATGAGCACCATTAATCCAACCAAGGACCTATTAGCAGACTTGATTGGGTGCCAACGACTCCCTGAAGACCAGCGTAAAAAAGTGCACCAGCTAAAGGACTTGTTGGACCAGATTCTAATGCTAGACCCAGCTAAACGGATTAGCATCAACCAGGCTCTACAGCATGCCTTCATCCAGGAGAAAATTTAAACCAGATGAAGAAGTTCAAAGGGTTTGATTAATTAAGATACAAAGACTGAAGAAATTTCACAGCAGTTATTAATGTATATAAACATAAATATTTCCCCTGCAAAGTTGAGGAAGAAATGATACATTTGAATTAACATCAAGGCTGATATTTCTTTTAGAAATGTTAGAGTAATTCTGTTTTGTGTCTTATGTGAAAATTTTCACTGTAGAACTGTTTTAATTGCCAAGACTGCACAAAAGTACAATGCTAATGTATATGGTTGCAGTTCGTATATATTATAAAAAGAAAAAAGCATCTGTTATAAAAAAAAAAAAAAGAAAAAAAAAAAAAAAGAGAGCAGTAATACTGGGAGGTTGATTTGTTTTTAGCAGACTTGGCTTCATTTTTGTCTTTACAAAATGGCCAGCATAAATGCTGTTTATATTCACATTTTCCTAGGTGTGTGTGTGCAGGCCACAGCAGCATGCCCTTGGTGTAGTCAGTGCCGAAGGGGGTCTGTTCCTTCTTGAGCCTGCCCGCAGGGATGGTCTCCTCTTTTAAAGCAGGTTGTGTACAACTTTCAGTACACTGAAGGTAAGCTAACCCATCAACATCACCGGTGTTTAAGCTGTTATTTTACTGGAACAACTGACAAATGAGAGACAATAGGATTGTGGCAGAATTCCCTGCATGTTTGAGAAATGATCTTGTTTTGTTTTCTGGCATTGCAACCGTGGCATAGTTACAACTTCTGTTCTGTTCATCACATTTAAAACTGGGAGAGAGCGCACTTGATGGATAGAGCGCCTTCAGTGTACTGTTTCTTATTACTTTAATTTTTTTAATCAACTTGCTATAGACTTTGTATACATTTTGTTAAATACAGTTCACTATGACATAGAACCAATACTTACAGAAGAGTTTTCATTTAGTAATTACATATGTTGGGATCTCATTCGAAAGACCTTATATCTAAAGGATAGATAGACAACATATTGAAATTTTTAACTATTTGTATGTCATTTTGAAAGTGTACTGCTTTATGCTAAAAGTGTTTCATTTGTTCATTGTTTTCATTATTTGTGACCATGTTGTCTTTCAATACAGGCATAAACCTTCCACTCTTGAACAAAGCAGCTGCTTTTTAAAAGCGGTAATTGCTTCTTTACCTTTTATTTCTTTTGTAAATGAAGCTTTTCTTTAAGAAATGTGACTTTAAAGTGTTGTCTCTTGCATAAAACAGTTGACACTTACTTATTGTAAAGTGAAGATTGTTCTGCTGCATGTAAAGTGGACCATGCAGATTTCTGTATGTTTTCAGTATGCATCATTAGATAATAAAGTCTTTTGTGAACAAGGCATTTGTAGCCATTTTTAAAAGAATCTGTCTTCAGTGATGGTAAATCAGGTAATTTGTAAGACCCGCCCCTGCATTTCCTATTAATCATTTAATTAAAGGGATTATTAAATGTTATGACCTTTGGGAGAGCTGTAGGCTATGTTAATTGGATATATAGTTATCACTGCTTAAAAACAAAGCAAAAAATCCTACAGATACTGTCTGTCTGCTTTCATTGTAATGAAATTATTCCTGTAGGACATGGGATTGAATTCAGGCTTTAACTAATGTTTGTGCTGTTTTTCTCACTTTTCCTTTTGATGGTGCTGAAAGAGAAAAAAAGGAAAGCGAGTCACAGGCCACTCAACGCCTACTCCATGGGTCTGATTTGCTGAGACACCAACTTCACCTTCCTAACAAGGTTATTTCTGACAGCATGTGTAGATAAACATTTAGCAACAAGTTAAAAGAGCTTGAGACAATTGAGTTGGTTATACAGGGTGAGGAAAACAGAAACAACTTTTTCAGGTCCATACTGCTGTTTTAATGTTCTCTTTGACGATGATAAGAAGTTCATCTTTTCATTTTTTATTAATATATTCTGACAGGCTGTGAAAACCCCACTGGTTTCACGTACTTAATAATACTTTTGACTAAGAAGGATTTTTGTATCCATCTAGGTACATAATGGCAACAATCATGCACTCTTAGTGCACTCAAGAATGAGGAAAAGTGCCACAAAGCAGGTCATTCTGCTGGTGGGGAGTACCCCACCGAGGAGATGTAATGAACTAACTACGAAAACAAGCAGGAGATGGGTGGCTTTGTATGCCTATTTGGAACCTTCAACCTGTCTCTTCTCAATTATATTGTAAAATTCCTAATAAAAACCAATCTCTCCCTTTTTCCACATATTTAAGGTATCTTTTTCATACAGGAAATGAAAAAAGTTAGCTTTCATGTTTAGTGAAACACTAGTTGCTTGTTAGTTAAATATACAAAGTGTAACTTGCACTTTTACAACATAGGCAGCACTTCTGAGGGCACTGTAACACAGATGCAGTAATAGCTTGTTCTTTCTGTTGCTTTGTACTTTATTTTTAAAATAGGAATATGAAACAATGAAATGAGTTGGTGATACAGAAACAAAGCATTAGAAAAGATGCCCCTTAATGCCTACAGAATTGTTTTAAGCTGTTCTGGAGAAGCATAAAGTTGCTCGTTTACTTGTTCTTTGTGTTGTAGGTGCAGCTCAAAAGAAGATGAAGGCTACCAGAAGACATGAACAAAGGTTTCTGTCCTATAAAAGATATGAAAAATACTCTTCATCTAGTTCTGTCCTAATCTTTTAGTTTCCAGCATTTCAGTTTAGAATTGATTAACACTGCTGCATTACTGATAATTCCTGAAACATACTTCCTGTATTAAAATTTGTTACATAGATTGTTTTGTTTCTGGTTGAAGACATTTTTTTTTATTGTAATTAAATGTAGGTAAATAAGCATTACTCTTGAAATGTAATTTTCTTAAAATGATAGAATGATCAGTACAAAATCAGTGACATTTAGGAAGAAAACCTGACCGTTATATTTGGCTAAAATACATGTGTTAACTAATAAACATTTAAGCAGATGATGCACTTAACTACTTTAGCTGCAATAGGTTCATTATTTATTTCAATTCTGTCAAAACTTAATTATGGATACAGCTGGCAGGGGTTATTTAAAACAAGTGGATTTCAGTCCCCCATCCAGCTGATACTTCTTGTTGCCAACAATAGAAAAATCTTTAGTTCTGGCTTCAAAACCTCTGGAATTGAGGATTTTTTGACACCGTTAAGGACCCTCTCTAGTTTTGGGCTATACCTGACCCCACAGCCTGAGGTCTCTGAGGAGAGGAGAGTAGCTGTAACTGCTGCTACAGTCAGCTGAATTCTCATGGTTGTGGCTGGATGCAAACAGAACAGCTGTGCAACAGAGTGAACAATTTCTCAGCTCATCTAAGAGGGAGAATAACTCATCTTTTCCTCCTGAGCACAAATTTTTAATTTGTTATTGCTAGAGGTCCTACATACAGAAATTTTGGCTAAATCTACTGTGCTCGTTTCTGTTTCCTTCTCCCTCATGGTGATAAGGAGCTTCACACTTAACACTGTGAGTTTTCCAAGCCTTCAGAAAAAAGATTCCAGCCCTGTGGAGTTAGAATATGTTTTTATTACCTTGGTGTATACTACTTAGTTTAAAAATTAATTACTGCTCAAGAGTTTTTAATAGAAGATAGTGATTCCTTTAAAACCTTTTTAATAATACTTTATCTCCATACATAGGGTAAGTGGCATTAAACCTCTGAAGAACCTTTATGTGTATATTGACCCTCACACAGAAGGCAGACCAGACTGTGATACTGCTGGAGATAGAGGGATCTTCTACAGCATGTGTAAAATTGTAATGTGGGTGGAGGATGTTGAGAAATGGCAATTGCTTGAAATTAATAAACTATGCTTAAAACTTGCTTGCATCCTGTCTTCTGTTGTGCCTCCATGTCCTACTGCAAAGCTGTGAAATGTATGAACAATTTTTAAATGCATTAAAAATTAAGTGTAGTTCTTTGAATGGGGTTGTCCCCTTAGGTATCAGTGGCATTAGAGAATCTCTGGGAAAAGTCTTCCTGAATACATAAAATGGAGCTTTTGTTAAGTTGCCTCTCCCCTGGTTTTGGAAGCCCCTTCAGCACCAAAGATTTCATGTGAATTCACTTCAATTTTCACTGTGCCTTTTTCTATCTTTTATAGCAAGGTATTAACATGTATTGAGTCAGGGGATGAAAGAATGGCATTGTATTGCAGTGAGGTCATATATACTTACAGATTAATCTTTATAAGGGAAAAAATAGATTGAGAGTAGCAGCATAGTGAAGTGGGAGGGAATGTGTGTTTTCATTTATTAACTTGTAAATGATGTTTATTAATTATTTATGTGTGGGTACAGAAGTGAGACTACCACGTGTCCTCTAGACTTTCATGTCTGTGTTTTGTTCATCTAAGTACTTAGATAATTAAAACTTAATTTTAACTTGTGATAGTACTTTAAATGTAAAACCTTGGCCTTCCTTCCATCATCCACCTATTGAATTCTTCACAGTCTTAATGATTTCCTCATAAACATTGATTTTGATGATTGTGGCCCAGATATTTCTATAAAGTAGGTATGAGCTAATTATTTATATAATAATGAAACATGAATATTTACAAAGATTCAGCATTTGGTTGAGAAATAATTTAAAGCTTATGGACAGGTATAAACAAATAGGCCGTAACTGATAGAGTAACTGTTGATGATTCAGTCTCAGAAGTGACTTTTTAAGTGAGAGTGCAACAAAAGGTGTCTTTGTGTTCTTGTGGAAAAAAACTAGGAGGGGGTCACTGAGGATAACTGAAGTACACCCAGTCTAAAGAATGGGACTGATAGTAGCTGCCAAGACTAATAAGCAAAGTCTGTGCAGCTTTAAAAAGAAAGGAGTTGATAACAAAGGTTACTGGGCACAAGAAGGCAGAGAAGAAAGCACCTTGATTGCCAGTACCATGTTAAAACCCTAATTCTGTATTGTTACAGGAAATGGACCTTTTCACAGACTCTTAGTGAAACTCTCATGTGTTCTTCAAGTCTTTGAAAGCCAGTTTAAACTCGCAGCTACAATAGACCTTTCCCTTTGGAGAGGCAGATCTGTCACAGAATCCGACACAGTATCAGGCAGTAGCATGGTGTTTTAGAGGATATAGGTGACTTTCTTCATTGGTGAAAAGACAGGTAACCACCTTAAGTAATCTGTCTTAGCAGGAAAAAGGATATTTAATAGTCTGGGTTTGACATTCTGCATATTCACTTTTTCAACAAGTCTTAACTACCGATTGCAAAACTCCTTGCAGAAAGGGGACAGGTCAGACATTCTACAAATCTTTCTCCTATGTTAAAACAAAGCTCATCCTGAAAATGTTATCCAGATGAGGTACGCTGTGTAAAACAACCTGACATTTGGGCTGCAGCTTTTCCATGGGAAGGAACAAGGTTTTGCTCAACTAAAGTCAAGCTGACCTCCAGACCATGGTTACTTGTGTGTCTACTAGACAACTAGGAAAGCAATACACAGAAATCTGTAAATAATTTCATAAAAATTAGTCTGGATTTAGTATCCAGATGGATTAAGCCAGCTGGGTTAAGCTGGTGATGGTGCATTCCTTTCAGCCTGTGAATGAAGATGCTGCATCATGGCTGAGTGTGAGGACTGCCTGCAGTCAGTCTTTGGGTGATCTCCTTCACACAGGATAATGACAATTTGGTCACTCTGTGGGTTCTTAAGTTAAATCTGAAATGCACAGAATGCCTATCCATTTTCTTACCCTAGGAGGCTTAAACAACTGGCAGAGCAAATTTAGGCATAGAGGTCCCTTCCTCTTTTACAGAGAACATCCAGCACTCTCTGACAGAGTAAGAAATTGGTGGTTTCACAAGTTGACCTAAATCACTCTGTAGCTCATTAAAGCTAATATACCACACCCATTCTTATTTGCAGGCAATTTGCAATCTATTTATGTTTATAAGGCCTTAATAAAAAACCTGAGCTATGCTTACATGAAAATCCCAAATAAGGCCTAGATCAAAATCCTTTCTTTCTTAAGGGTTTTCTTTAAAAATAATCCAGAAATCCTCATTTCCTGTAGTAAATTACACAGTAGTTGAATATTGAAATTGAGAGCAATTTAGGACATCTCACAGACGATTGCTCCAAAGACTGCAACTCATCCTGTGTAACCAACTTTCAGATTTGTTCTGGACTCCCACAAGGTGCACACCCACTTTAGCTTCTCAAGCTCCTAGGGCCAGGGGGAGGGTGAGGACCTTTCCTGTACTGTTCCTACTGGATTCACAACATGTATGTGGTTTGATTTTCTAGTACACAGATCACAGAACAGCAAACACATAAACCAAGACATCACAAGTATCAAACTACTGGCAACATCTAGGCTTCCCTCCTGCTTCCCAGCTGACCCTCAGTGACAGAAATTTGACTGTGGCAAAGCAGAGTCTTGTTCAGAATATGTGCTGCAATGTTATGAATTAAAAGCTATCCATAACACAACTAGATGCCAGGCAAAATAAACAAATAAATAAACCAAAAATCACAAACTGCAGTCTGGTTTTGGTCTAAGAAGTGTTCTAGCTCCAATCTCATTTTTCCCATAGCCATGAGCAGTCCAGTGCCCTGTGATGAATACCCTGTGATAAGACACAGGCCAGAAGAAAATAATGTTATCAGGGTGTTCATCTGCAATAGGAATAATAAAAGGAAATGAAGCTTAAAAGGCACAAGGAAAACTGGTTTGGTTTAAGCTGATTTTGAATGCAAGTGGCAGGAGTTTAAAAATTTTTAGTGGTTTCTTATTTTAATATCCATCACAGAGGTGAAATATTATCTGCCTTTGCTGAACACTTCTTAAGCCACTGGACTTCCACAGGGTTTTATGGGGTAGGGAAGGAGACAGTGGCAGAAGTCCCCATCATGGCTCTCCCAGTTCTCCCAGTCTGAGCAGAGACAATTACACATATTCCCATTGCTTTCCTGATTTACTATAGAAGGAGAAGGCACAACTGTTACAAGAATGTCCTGTAACAGGAGATGTACTATCACAGAGATTCTTCCTAAATCTTTTGAAATATAGAGGTTACAGAAAGCTTGCAAAAGCATATTAAAAAGAAAAAACCTTCCAAAACTTGGCCATGTGCTCTCTGCTAGCTACAGCACACAGTAGCAACACTTGGGACAATTCCTCTCTCCACCCCATTAGTATCACCTTTCTCTATGCTTTCCAACAAGTGCAAAAGGAGAGCACATCCTCAGAGGTGAAGGGAAGGGCAGGATTTGGGAAAGGGAAATGTTTAAGAGAAGGGGTTTTTGGGTTCTTACTTCATATTGCAGCATTTGTTTGTCCTTGATAGGTAGATTAGCAAGAACTGAATTTGAAACAGACCTATTTAAGGATTGCTAGAAAGTTAATCATTATTGAAATGGTTCCCAGGTAACAATTTTAGAGCAATTTTATCAGTTCTTGGGGTATCTAATTTCAGCATTGCTAGACAATAATCATTAATAGACTCATCAAAAGAAAATACAATAGTGGCAATATGAGTGGAAAAGCGCTTCTCTTCACTGAAATTCATCCTTTTCATTATGTACAATCCAGCTCATGATTGTTAAAACTTGGTGTTCCCCATGTATTTTATAAAATAATATTTTCTTTTGACATACAACTCATTTACAAGCACAATCAAAAGCAGCTGCAGAAAAGTCTTTCTGTGTGCTTTTCCAGTAAAAAGTACATGTGAAGATAGACACCATTACCACATCTGGATTTTTTAGCAGGGCCTGTTGTGATATGCAGGGGGTAATGGTTTTAAACTGAAGGAGAGCAGGTTTAGATTGGCTATTAAGAATGAAGTCTTTTACAACAAGGGTGGTGAAACACCTGAACAGGTTTTCCAGAGATGTGGGGGTTGCCCTATGCCTGGAAAATTCAAGGTGATGTTAGATGGGGCTCTGAGCAATCTGATCTAGGTGTCCCTGCTCATTACAGGGAGGTTGGAATTAGATCATCTTCAAAGGTCCACTCCAGCCCAAACTGTTCTGTAATTCCTGCAGATCCCAGTCTATGCCCTCACTTTGATAACCTGATGACTGCTGCTTAGTTGAGTCTTTCAGCCAACTCTACAACCCTACAACTGTGATTTAATTTAGATCCCATTTCCTGGAATTGTTTATTGCAGCTGCATAGCAGAACAGCACAAAATCCTTACTAAACTTAGTGACATTCACTGCTGTCCACTTACACACCAAGTAGGTCACAATAATGAAGGAAATTAGATCAGTTTGATACTGTTTGTCATTGATGAAATATTTTGTTCTACTACTGCATAATAGGGAGATTTCCAAGAAATCCTCTCCACTAATTTTGTGTACTTACCTCTACCTTCTTTTACAATGGCAGACCTTGATTAATAAAACAGCATTCTGTACTTTTATCACAAAAGAACTGTAAACTCACACATTTTTAAAAGATCAGGACTAATGTAATAATATGGTCAGAAGCTGGCTTTTGTTGCTCAGAAGCTTTTGAAAAAAATGTTTTAAAATGTTCCACACTCATCACTTTAAATGTCAAAAACAAATAGAACAACATTCAACACTGCCATGAGACAGCAAAAATATCCCTCCAATGCTAATTGTAGCTACTTAGAAATTGTTTTGTTTTCTTCTTTTAGGTATGTTGTTACAAGCTCCATGGAATTTCTGTAAGTACTTTAATTCCTTTTTTTTTAAGTTATGCAAATCTTCTACAGATTTTTAAATTAACATTCATATCAATAGGTAAAAAAATCCTTATTTCCTATCTGTAAATTAGTTATACTACTTTTATCTAAAATACCAGGTAAAAAAGTACATTTGCAATAGATATTTTGCTGGCTGAAAAACATGAAATTCTACACATCACTAAATGTTAATCAAGGTGAACATATTTCGTATCCTTCATTATCATGAGGGATACAAACTGGAGATATTATTTGTGTATACATTCAGGGAAAACAAGGTAAGTGATTATTCAAAATTCAGGTTGAAGTTCTCAATCTGCATAAACATTACCTGTGGATTAGAATACACGATGCACAAGAAATGTTCGAAATTGAAAGTACTGACGTGGTTCTTGCAGTTCTAGGATCTTAATTTAATTGGAAGAGAAAGCCCAGTACTAATAAGAGTCAAAGAGCCAAGCAAAAACCTCCCTTCCTGCTATATCCTACTTCATTAATAACTAAAACCAACATCAGACAGAGAATACAGAGTATTTACTAAAGAAATTACACAAATAATGGGGTAATGAATTGTATACTTAGATGTCTACAAGCATCTTCAGGGTGCAACAGACTAACACGCTCCAGGGGAGACTCCAGGTTTTCACTTGAACATACTGGTTTTTACCTCCCAAATGCCCTTCCTTAACTTTAATGACAAAAAATTGACATCAATTAATAAAAAACTGTTGAGTACTCCAATTAGAAAGTACATAAACTGATAATTACCTGTTGATATTTAATTTCAAGGTGCTAACATGTCTTCTCCCCTGTTTGGCCTGTGTGGGTGCCTATGACATGAACTACTCAATTAACTTGATATCATTATTAAAACATTATTTTACGTACTCAGAGCAATTTTACCTTAATTGGTCTTCTTTCAGGCATAAAACATTCATTCTTTATTGATATTTTGAGTTAGCTAAAGTAAGGAAAATTTTGTTCAAATATCAGAAATTTGTTTCAGAATAAGCACAAGGAATATGAAAGAAAACAGGATATCTAATTTATTTGGCCAACAAAGTTCACCTCTGTTATGCTACACTGATGTTCAGATGACCTCAAATTTAACAAAAGGTCCACAAGAGTCCTGCAAAAGAAGAAAACAAATTTGAGATATAGTGCTTTTGAAAATACTTCTCAGAAATTATCAACTTGCCTTTTTCCTTTGGTCTTCTACTAGAAAATTTTAACCTGCTACAGGTGTGTAACTGAGTGTCAGTGATCTGAACTTGGCTTTTAACGTACCTCAGGTGTTGGGTCTGTGTGAACAAGATGGGGATTTTAGCTAGGGACAAAGGTTTTGGGTTTGATTGCCCCCCCCCCCCCCCAGGTTTTGTGTGCTGCATTCTAGACCTACTCCACTTACTCATGGCTAACATGTATTGATACTGATTGATGTTGATATTGATATTAAATATATGTTATAGGCAATACAGAGTGCATTTTAATGTTTGCTCACTTGCAAATCACAGAAAAATAATATTCAAAGAAAATCTTGCAAATGGAAACATTTTTCTTGATTTCTACAAGACTGTATAACATGCATAATTGTAAGTATCCAGGAAAGTTTGTAGATGCAGGAAACCTTTTCACAATGACCATAATTTAGTTTTTCACCATAAATTCTAACCTGTTTGGCAAAGTTTTATGTCCTTGTTCAAATCAGAGATCTATACATTACCTTCTTGGAAGTGATACCCAACTGGAACAAGGGGAAGATACTTCAATACAGCAGAGTCGTTATGGATATTTAGTGTCAATTCAGTGTTAGTAACACAAAAGTTGGCTTCATGATGCATCCTGAAAATACTGAGTATGTCACTTATATGCAGAGTTTTGTGGATTCTGACAGACTCTGGATTTCTAATTGTTGGTCTCAAATGTGCTTTTAGTCAAACAGGTATTGTATTAGCAGTAACTATAATGAATATAACCAGTGAATGTTGCAGGTCTGATCAATGTAAGCTTATTTTCTGAACTAGGTGCAGGTATCGTGCCACTGGTATCCATGTGATCTATTTGATTATTTACCTGTGATTCTATACAAACACAGAGGCAGATAGCAGTTGTGTGTATAACTGTGCCAAGCAGGATGTGAATCCTATTGTACATTGCACCCCCATTAGGAAAATGGGCACCACCCAACAGTGATACCACGGAAGGGAATGTTCAGGAACACTGATGTAATTTTCACAATCTAATTATAATAGATATAATTAGTAAGTGACTATTTCAGAAGAAATTATCCAAAGTTGCTGCTTTGCTGTGTGGAATAAATAGAAATTGTCTTAAGAGATTCATCAGACTTTGTTATTCTTAATACCAGACACCTATAAAATGTGTATAAATTACTAAAGATTCTAACTCAAAACAAACATTATGTGAACATAAAAGTTATGAACTTTCTAAGCGATCTGAGACAATGATTTAACTTTTCCAAATGTTAACCAAAACCACACAGGAGTTCCATTCCCTAGAGGTAATGTTGATTTATTCTCATTACTCACAGAGAGCAGGGGTTTATCTGCCATTGCTGTAAGAGGCATCTACTGATCAAGGAATCCCCGTTTCTGCTATTTCATCCATCAAAAGGTTATCAAGGGTTGCATTTTTGCTTGAAGAAAACAAACACATCACACTTTTCCACAGAAAAGGGGTCATATGAAGCAATTAATGGAAAAATTCATGACCCATAAAGCTCAAAACAAACATCTTTTGAGTTGAATGTGAAGTCAAGTGAATGCTTTTTTGTAGGACTGTTGTATGAATAGGGCTCCCAGGAACTACTTGCCCTCTCACAGAGGATGTTTCACAGAAAGAATAAGAATCACCACAACAGTAATGAAATATTTCTATTTATTTTCTCATTAATACAGTATTTCCTTCCCCACAGACAAATAACAAGAATCACTCATATTTATTGAAGAGCTATCAAAAGAGGGTTCTATAGAATCTCTTGCTTGTTTTGGAAGACAATCTGCTTTAGTATTATTAGAAATATCACTGACATCCACAGAATAATGAACCTTTCTTCCCCAACTTAAATATCCATAATGGATCCAAGGCACATAAGAGTGTATTAAGTTTGTGAACCAGGTTTAACCCAGTACTCAGAAGAGAAATACACCACGTGGAAAGGTATAAGAATTATTATTTGAAGAGAAAGTATATTAACGATGAGGGCAGATTAGGCTACTGCCAGATGGTGAATTACTCTACTGCTGAAGATCAGAGTTTTGATTTCTTCTGGAAGAAGCTGACAATAGCATTTACACATTCATCAGACAACCACCTCTCTGTCAGCACTTCACACTCTCTACTGTTGATGGCATGGAGCTTCTCCTTTTCCGTACTTCGTAACAGCTGCTTGGACACTGCCAAGGACTGGAGCAGAAAGAGAGGAACATTAGGGAGGTAAGCTTTCTATACTTTAATGCTTCAGGAAATAATACAAAACCCACATTGGAATCCTAACCCAACCACATTAACATCACGTCTCTTAGCTTTTCACTGGAAGTATTTATTGCATTTAATGCCCCAGACTGCTAATAAGGCAGAGAAGGTCTATGGGAAGCAAACCAGCAGTCCACTAAGCGCTCATAATCAAAGTAGATGAGCAAAAGAAAACTCACTCAACTGTCTGCAGTATCAAATGCAAACCACATTATCAGCAGCTGGCACAGCTGTCTCCTGCTGTCCAAGACCACCATGACTTTAGGAGTCTTGCAAATCCTAAACTAGGGAGCAGGATCACTGAGTTCAGCAAATACTAAAGCCACCCAGCATCATCTTGAGCACCCAGAGTGCACACAGTGCAATAAATATTGAAGAACCAGTGGTAAGGTTCTTAAATATAAACTATTGCCAAAATAAAAACCTAAGAGAAGCCACCCAAGGCACTCACAGAGACACTGCACAGGTGGATTAATAGTTAATTTGTAAGGCTTTTCAGCCACTGCATTTCTGTGGACAGTGCACTGTCTTAGACACAGACAGAGAAGAAGAGAGGGATCTGTTTCCCATCTGCAGAGGGACAAATCTGTGCTTGAAGGAAAATATATTGAGCCTCATTATTTCAATTAAGGATGAAGTGAAATCAAGCGACAGGATAGGTTTGGCAGGAGAACTGGGAATGCTACAGGCTTACAAGGTGGAGAAAAACTAAAAATACTGACATTTTTGGGGAGGCTTGCATAAGCTTCTAATCTTGCCCAAACTTCCTTCTGAAAACTCCTGTCAGGGAAGACTTCAGTCACAAGTCCTTGGGCGCAGGCTTCTGCTGCAGTTAGCTTTTTATTGAAAAGCAACATCTCACTTGCCTATATAAAAAAAGGAAAGTGTGATTCAACAAGACACAAGACTTGACTAATCTTGAGCTGCATGCTTCCACACCACGTTCATTTCAGTCTCTTGCATGTTAATATCTGCCCTCTGAAAAGAACATAAGATAGATTATTATTGTTATTATTATTATTAAGGAACCTCCAGATACTGTCTACTTCAAAGCCCCTGCTCGAGCAGGGTACTCAGTCCCAGCATCCAGGCCATACTGAAGAGGTTAAGCAAGTATCACACCCAGTGTCAACCCCTGAGCTTCATCACTAGGGACTGGCCTACAGTTCCTACTGTTCACTAGGACTGTACATGTCTTTTTGAGCAGAGCTCCAAGGTTGCAGTCTGAAATTACCTCATCATAAATGTGTTTGTTCACTTTTGCAGTGACTCCAAGATTTCTAAAACATGTACTGACAGGCTGTGTCTCACTGAATAGACTACTCTTGATACTTGGATGTCTATGAAGCACTTGCTCTGCTCTTTACAGATTTAAACCCTGCTCAAAAAAATACATTATATTAATGTATGAAGTATCAGATAAGTATTTAAAACTACCCATATTTTTTTCCGTGGGATATCAAAAGAAGCAGAAAGGATTTATGCTGTTCTGAGAAAAGAAAATTTGGATTCTGCTTCTTCATTTTTCTTTTTCCTTTTTTTTTTTTTGTCTTTTTTTTGTAGTTACTATTATTTAATTTCCTTATTTCTAGAGTAGACAGATAAAATAAGAGTATGGACAGACCACACTTGCTCTCACAGTCAGAGCATACCAACACACAAAGGTCAGATGATTCCACAGACAGTGCAGACATTCTTACCTTGGCTAAGCCCATGATTTTTGGAAACAGGTAAGAGGAACATCCCTCTGGGCTCTGCCCAAGTTGACTAAATGGGCTGTGAAACGTAGCCTGGAAAAAAAGAAATACAGGAAACCTTACATCAGAGAATGGAATTAAAGTACTAGGATTTAATCTTCATTTTAAATCTTCTACTGAGACAGAGTTCACCAAACACATCTGAACTGTTACCACAACAGGCTTCCAATGCCATCTGGTATCATTGCTTCATGCACCCAAGAGCTGACTTTGTATAATCCCATTCCCTTATCCAACAACCCTATTGATGAAGTTACATTAGTTGAATACAGCACTTAGAGGAACTCATGTGTACGTGCAAAATCTTTACAGAAAGGATGTTGACACACATCTGCCTTAAAAGTTATTAAATACATACTCCAAATAACTTCGGAGGCAAAAACCATTTTTGCCTTTCTGAAGGCACACCAAGTTTATTCTTCTGAAAAATTCAAGTCACTGAATCTTCCTTCCCCAAATTTTAAGCAAATCTAAAAAGAGCCTGTGCCAGAAAAGCAGCAAGGAGTCATACAAAATAATACCTTAATTGCAAGTTAGAACTGAACAGTGAACAATCTGTTAGAACAGAGAACAATCAACTTTGAGAAGGCTTCAATAAACTTGAAGGTAATAGGAAAATTGTCACAAAGGATGATCTAAGTGAAAGGTTAGGTTAGATCCTATAGAAATCCTCCAAGAACTGTTACCAAGGGTTCAAGTAAAAGTTGTCCCCGTGCAGGTAGGAAGGTACTAACAGACTCTAAATAATGAGCTTGTCATGGACTTTAAACACAAACATACAGAAAGTGAAAACTGTGTCAGATAATAAGTATGAAACTAATACAAGCATGTAGAGATTTAAAAAAAAATAGAAACGCAAGGCAAAAATAAGATGCATTTATCAATGATTATACATACAACCAGTAAAAGGAAGTTCAAGTATGAATTTCAAGCTATTCAAGAAAGAAGGACAGTATTAACAGGACAAAACATTTCATGCTTATTTGGATTAAAGTTCAACTAAATATATACTAACTCATGGTTGTAAGGAGATTATATGCCGAGGGGAAGTGATTAGACTTCCAAACAGTCTTAATAAAATTGAGAGGTATGAGTAAGAAGATACTATTGAAAACAGGCAAAGATTGTCAGGAACAACTTGGTATGTAGCATGTGATATATGATTGGGAAAACTGTTGTACTGGAAATTTTGCAGTAAGGGATCCAGGTGTTACATCAGATCACAAGTATGTAAATCAAATAACACAGTAGGATGTCAAATCAGAAATACAGCCTGCAGAATGTGGAGAAGCTCTTCTGCTCCATTTCATGTCTGTAAGACATGAGCTGGAGTGATGTGTCCAGCTTGTACCACTGTGCTTAAAGAGACACAAAACTACTGGAAGGAGTCCAGAGGAATGTGACTGCAGGCCACATGAGGAAAAGTTGAACAAATTGCAGCTGTTTAGCTCAAAAAGAGGAAAAGACTGAGAGAGAAGGTAAACCTGAGATATATCTAACAGGCTAAGTATACTGATGGCTAAGGTTATTCTAAGGGAGGATAAATATAGACTGTTCTTTAAACCGAGGAACAAGAAACAATAGGTTCACCCTGTAGCAAAAAAAGATCAGATGAGAGGGATAAAAGAGGGAGAATCCAACACTTTTCTATTAAAACAAGAGATCTATGGACCATAATTGACTGAATAAATCACACACATTAGACAAGCATATGTCAGGAGTGATGCAGTTGTAAGTGATCTATAATGAATTACTTCAGTCAGTTACTGAACTTCCATTACATAATAAACTTTTGCTCCCCCTTTCACACCTAAAAGGGGCCTTACAAATTATTTCACATCAGCTTAGAAGAGGGGCTCTTAGAAAAGAGCCTCTAAGCTGGAGTCAGTAACTTGCTAAGCACAACTACAGCATGGGAAATTCCATGCACGTTAACCACTGGCTGATGCACCCTTGTGCTGGTAATTAATATAGGTAGGTGTTCCTTGATGTGATACACAAAGCCTTTAGACTTTTCTAAGTGTTCTTTTCTTTCAGATTACCCGAAATCAAATAATGTTTAATACAGAAAGAGACTTAAAGACTGTCTTGGGATAGGCCTTGTAATGTACTTACCCTGTCAGAAGCATAGACAAGGTCACACAAACCAAGGACTGTTACACAGATTCCAATAGCTGGACCATTTACCACTGCAATGAGTGGCTTAGGAAAGTCAATAAAATGACCCACAAAGTCTCTAGAGAGAAGGGAAAACAGAGGATGCAGTGTGTAAGAGAGACATCTCAAGTGTTTTTCATCCAATATAAAGAAACTTCAAAACACATGATTAGACACTGCATAACAAAACTCATGAGCTAGATAGAAACTACGTAGTGTATGGTTCTTGAGCCTTTCAGAAATGAATTCTGACAAAATAAGAACTATTTGAAACTGCAGTATTTCCTTAGCAAATAAGAATCAAACATGGCCATGTCAGCAGAGCTTTCCTAGTTCCTGCAATCAAGTTACGAAAGTGTTTTCCTCTTCAGCTACACCTGCTGAATACAGCTCACAGACAAGAGTCCTCTGCCTGTACATCCATTCCAATTCCAGCCATGGGACAGGCATTCCCTTGACAGACTTTGTTCTGCAGTGAAGCCCAACAGGCCCCAACACTGTGAAGTTACCACAACACAGAATTCCTCAGTGCTCTTCTGCACAGGTTTGAGAAACAGCATTTTGTTTCACCTGACAGCTGCTCCTCCATCCAAGAGGTGCAAAACGCATTCTCAAAATAAAACATTTTCCAAAAGTGAAGAGTGTTGTAAGAACTCCATTTCTCTGGCAGCTCTGTGCATTGGTTGTAGTGAAGCACTGTGCCTGTGTAATAGTAACAGCCCAGCAAACACAGGCTTCTCACAAGAGCAAGGTTAAAGACCATAAAGCACACAAGACTCTGCACTGTGCTGAACACCCTACAAGACACTGCAGGCTGGAACACTTGCCAGGTACCACGGAGTAACATCTTCACAACAGGCTCACACTGTATCATTATCACTTCGAGGGGCAACTGTGATGCACAGACAGCTTGCCTAAGGAAAAGCTGCAAAACTGAGTACTTAACTTGCAGTTCATCTTTAAAACATAAATCAAAAACACTGCTTTTCTGTGTATTTTAGCTCTTCCACCAATCGCAAGTGCATGAGGAAACAATCCAACTTGCAAACATCTCTCAGATGCAATCATCACATATAGAAGTAAAAGAGATGACAAAATCTTAAGCAGAGGAGAAAAAGAAACAGCTCCTTGTGTCAGGTGATATCCCTGATCTTCTTGGCCTTAGAAAATAACTTCATTTAATAGGTAAATTAAAATTTAAAGGCAGAACCAAAACCCCAGAATTACTGGGCAATTTTAAACAAGTTCATTACACCTGTCTCTATTCAAAGAAGTCTGACAGTGAAGGTATTTTGGCATTTCCTGCTAGTGTAGAAACTGCTGGATATCAAAAACCCCACAATTTTTTCATAAACAATTAAAACAATGTTTTTGTTATTATATCTGCACATAATCTGGGGATTAAACAATGAAATTAAGTCTTTGGCATCACTGTACTTAAAAAGACTTCTAATATTAATCTATTTCTTTCATACAAGTAATCCCACTTCCTCCCACATGACCTTTGTGGTTATGCACATGGTGAGCCCTTAGACATAGTCACCCAAATAGATGAATCGTAGCATAACTTAGCCCCCGCTGCTGTGTTTTCTAACAATGCCTGCAAATTATATGTTACCCATTACAGTAACTTATGCATATATGAAACCAAGATGTTCTACTTGAGTAATACTGCTCCATCTTTTGCCATCTTCTCCATTTGACCAGGCTGGATATTAGTGAAATTATTCAGATCATTTCCACTACTATAGTAGTCTCCATTTCCTGCAGAGAACACATAGGAGTAAATGCACCAATGGTTTCTGAGTAGGAAAGAGAAAAGAAGCTTACATTTATTACATTTACAAAAGAATTTAATCCTGAGTGTGTAACATTGTTAAGTAATTATAGGGATTTTTTTAAAGTATACACAATATCTTAAAGGACATTTTTGGTTTAAAATTAAGTTTTGACTGTCACTTTGTTGGAAAAAAACAATCAGTAAAAAGCCAAAGAATATAGACTGTGAAATATTTGATGGGAAAAATTAATTTTCTTCTTTTTTCTATAACAGTGTCAGAAGAAAAAAATATTTCTTCTATTTCCTATATACTTTCTCAGGGGTTTTTTTTCCCTGTCAATTCACAAACATTCAAACAATTAGATGTGAGAAACTTTTTTTTAAACAGGACAATGGAAATGTAAGTTGATGCATCTCCCTTTACCCACCTTCCAACTAAATAAGGAATCAGAAGTAGACAGAAAAACCTATTTAATACACGGTAGAGTTTCACATTTTTTATGATCTATTTAGAAAAAGGCACAGCAGTCTAAGGATAAGACTGACAGCACTGCATTGACATCACTGTACTGGGAGATGGATTCTTCAGTAAGAAACTGATGAGCTGGTATTCAATGTATAAGTCAGTTTGAGACACCACCAAAAAAGCAAGCAGCATTTAAAAGCTAGACTGCATGACTTAGTAACTAAATCATCCTATGTTCCACAAAGACATTCACAGGAAGGGACCTACTTTACACTGCAGTGCTCTTATTCACTGTGTGAAAAGGAACAGAAAGGTTTGTGCAGAGGTGTTTGCTGTCGACTCATAGCTACACATGTGTTAGACTTTCCAGCTTCAGTTCTGTGAATCACCTTTCTTATCTTGTAAGGGCCCTGGTGCCCAGTCATTGCTACTGAAAGGAAATTCAGCATCCTGGGAATGGGAACCAGGTGTTGGTAAAACAGACAGTGGAGAAGAATTTGCATGCAATTAACTCAGAGTAAAAAGGTTGAAGCCCAAATTCACCTTGAATTTACACTACTTAGTTGCCAGCCAAAACTCAAGTTTCGGCTCATTTCCTTAAAAAGACACTTTTCTGCAACGAGGATGGACCAGACAGGCACCTACTCAAAAGTAATAAAGCTCTTAGGTGTATTCCATGCCCATCTTCTCAACTGAGAAAGATGTTTTGATGTAACAGCAAACTTGCTTAAGAATTTGAAACACCAGCTTGAAGAAAATTTGCCAAAACACTTCGGAAAATCTTTGGTCTACAATAGAGGAAAGAATTTCCTCAATTTTATCTTAGTCTAAACACAGGTAGGTATTTCATGTCAGTACTATACTTTGGTATAATATAAAACATACCAGTAAGAACTGCTATGGTAGAATCATTTTTCCCAGCTTCTTCAAGCGCTTTGATAATTTCTCTGTACATCTGCATAAAAGGAAAATCAATAAAGTATAAATGTGATGCTGCAAAAGAACATAAAAATGAGATTGACACTGACAACAGGGAACTCAAGAGATAAATCAGCGATGATCCTTTCAAGCATTGAAAAATTTGTCATGTACATAAAGTTTGGTATTACATGTGAAGTATTTCTGACCATAAAGACACACACTTGCAATACTCCAAACTTGCAGGGCAAATCGAAAGGACAAAATGAGGTCCTTTGGAAAAACAAACACTGACTTGAAACAGCTAATTTCAATACAGTAGTTTAAGTGGACAAAATAACAGACTAAAGAATTAGCAGCAGTGGGGTGAAGACCCTGCTCTGGTATCTGCAGTTGTGAACCAGGATGATCGTGATGCTTCCAACACGAGGGACTTACTCATGAAGATAATTATGGGAAACAGAAGATCACATACATGTACACACAGCAGTGTTGAGCCAAAGGCTGCACAAATGCTTTGTTATACTCAAGACTGCAGTCAAATCTTACATCCAAAGCACACGCCAGTCTTCCTGCAGTTTGCCATTTTAATTTAGTGCTGACCACAAGCCTATACTAAGTCTAAAAGAAATCAAGAGACACAAAAAAGCCTAATCCGTAAAATTTTAGCTGAATGATTTCATTTTGTACTGGATATTTATTTCTTAGGTTGTTGTCAGAGTCACAATACTAATGGCTCATAAAATTCAAACCATCATGCTTCAGTCAGTTCTGTTAAACCTGTAATACGGACTCTTTAAAGACTTAAGTAGCTTATCCAGAAAGAAAAAAATCATTAATCCTCTCAAGTTCATTTCTTTACCTGATGGTTGATGGCATTTTTCCTATCAGGTCGGTTAAACATTATCTTTGTGATGTTGTTTTTGGTAGTAACTATTAATGTTTCATAGCCATCGTGTCTGCCCTCTTCTGGAGAAGCCTCTTTCTTCTGGCTAGCAGATTCTGCAGAGACCAGACTTGAGACAAGTTCAGCATATTTCTGTCTGGCATTATCCTGCAATAAAAGAAAACAAACTAAAAAATAGGGAAGAAAAAAAAAAGGGGAAAAAAGGAAAAATACTTTTAAAAAAGTAAGAGGAAAATAGCACACACACGATTATGAAAAGCTAAAATTGAAATCAGTTACAGTAGTAAAGAAATGGGTACCTGGGTGGAGGGGGAAGGGAAGGTGACTGCTTCAGGACAAAAGAAAACAAAAATGTCCATTATAATATATTCCAATTAGGGGGGTGAGAAGGGGAACATATTGTATTTGAACATGGCAGAACATGCTTCAAGTCACCTTAAAACCAGCAGCTTGAGATTCACAAAATAAAAGTGCATAGATGCTGGGATGATGATATTTATTTTGCTGGAAGAGTGCCCCATCCAAGCCTAAGATTACCAAAGAGACCTTTGTCATATTCCCAGCATTTACACACTTCTGTGCATCCTTTGTTTCTGCTTTCCAGTCAGACATTTCTCCAACAAAAGTTTTTATTTTAGAATATGTGCTGCTGAAAATAAGAGCACTGAAATGGATCTTATGGTATTTTAAAATTGCTTGAAGACGACAGTTTTCATTTAGCACTGGCATGACACACAGAAGCCTAAAGAATCCTGTCTCCCTATTTCTAAAGTAAGCAGTGATTTAAGAGAATGTTAAGTACTTGGTTGTTACAACCCACTGGCTTGAAAGGATAATATACTTTGAACAATTCTATAATCCATAATAAGTAGCACAAGAAATTGTCTATCCACTCTCCACTCTAACTTGAAGAGCCAATTCTTTTCCTTAACTATTTCTTGACTACTCCTAAAAGCTGCAGGGCCATCTCAAAAATAACCCCCAAACTCCAAACTAAACAAAAGATCAAAATGCACCCCAAAAACCCCAAAGCAGAACAATATGTTATATTCATGAAATTATGCAACCATGTTTTCTTTTAAAAAAAGAGAAAAATAACAAAAAGAACCCTCTATATTAAAGAATCTTTTTGACTGAGCTCAGCAACTAATACTGAGCAGCAGGTCTAATGCAGCACTGACACAGCTGATTTGAAAAGCTTGTTTCCTTCATTTAATAGCAGCTGAGGAAACCATGGTAGTTATAAGCAGTCAGACTTACCAAAACCTGCATGAAAAAGGAATGCTTATGTATCTCTGCATCTTTATTCTTCCTGCTTGCTTCACTTGACTTCTCTAAAGGTTATGAAAGATACTAAAAATGTCAAGATATCTTAAGAAAGAATGAAGAGAGACTCTCAGTACACCAATTTTTTCTAGTCTTTTAGTCAACAGCATAAGTGACTGACTTTTTTAAATGATGAAGTTATGAATATGCTGAATTCAGAGATTTGGATTTTGTTGTAAGAACTATACAGCTCAATCCATCTTTCTTAAAGAGAAGAGCAGAATAGACCAAAATGCAAAAATCCACTACTTTCATTGGAAGTCACCACATAAGATCTCTTACACAGACACAAGCTGGCAGTAATAATGTAGAACTAGGCTTATACACTAAAAAAAAAATATCTCCAAACACTGAAGCAGTGAAGTGATTGAGGAATACAGTACAAAACATTTTGATGGCTGAAGCAGAGTTGCTCAACTAGCATGTAGTATTTTTAGTCTACAGCCACTTACTTAAAGACCAGGCAGTTCAAGTAGAATAATCTACAAATTATCTAAGTGAAATTATGGGTTTTGTCACCTGAGACAAATTGCCAAGAGAGTTCCATGCATCCCACTTGGCTTTCTTGACGAAGTCCAGCATACCTGGTTTTGGAGCATTGCAGGGACCTTCAGTCGCCTGAAAAGAGAGTGAAACAAATTTATTTAAACCTTTGATTAAAGTTCAAATGATTTGGTAGAAAAGATGACGACTGTTCTGAATACTTATCTGATCAGGATACAGAATTCAACTCTGAGAGAGAAGGAGTTCCTACTGGTTGGACAATATTCCGACACTTCACATACCATGAGGTTTTCAGTGTCTCCTATTACCTAATATTGTGTTGGGCTTCCAGAAGCACCTAACCAATGTGAGAGACTGGTTTCCAAAACACCCATGCATCTTAAGTTCTTCTGCCTCAAAAACTGGGGAAATTTTGTACTTAAAAAGAAAGTTGAAGACTTGTTAGCTGCGTGAAGAGACCATTGAATAGGATCTATTAATTTGGATCTTACTTCAAAGTTGGCCCTGTTATGAGCAAGGGCACTGGATCAGTTGAGCTGCAAGAGTCTGGGCTATCCTGAAGTATTCTATGATCAATTTCCCTGAAGAAAAATAAACTATTGAAAAGAAATATTTCAAGAGGGAGGCAGGAAAGAAAGAAAGAGTACATTTATGAGCTCAATATTAATAATTAGTAAAGCTACCTGAAACCATTAGCTGTCTTTAAGGTTTTTTTTAATGAGTTACTGATTGCCTTCCTCAGCATAATAAGCCAAAGCCTGTACTGACCCTGCAGTCAATCCTGATCCACAAATACTTCCCCAAATACCAATACAAGCCCTGCTATGGACATAAAGCTATTTCTACAAAAGTCTCCTTTCATGCTGTGGTAAAGAATAACCCTCACTCAAACTGTGGAGGAACAGTTCCTTGAATTCAAAATAAACAAACAAAACCCAACCAAAAACTACAATGACCAAATTAAAAAAAAAAAGAGAGGAAAAACCCCCAGAAATCAACTTTCAAATGTCAACACCATTATATTATAGGCCCAGATGACTGCAGATACAAGAAATTTAAGAGGAAGCATGCAGCCTATTCTTTTTTTCCTAGGCATAAGCCATTTTCCAAAGCTGAATCAATATTATTATAGGGAAGGCATCACACAATGGATGTAATTTTGCTCTATTTCTTTGAATAAAGGTTTCTACTCAAAGCATGGAAAAACAGGTTTGGCTTCCCTCAGAATTTAGGCATTTTAAAGGGCTGACAGTTCAAGAACAGAATTTGAGCACATAAAATGAAGAGCCTGTTAACACACAATACATTTGAACAGCCTGTACTATAAATAAATTTTACAGGTCCATCCCCTCAGGTTATAAATGCTCCTTACCAAACAAAGTAAGTCTAGTCAAGCCTACCTGTTTAAACAGAGCATAGAGTTTCAACTTAGTTTCATTCCCAGGATCCTTTTTCAAAAGCTTCAGCTGTTCTTGAGCCTTTTGGAAGTCCTTCTGGCTGACCTGCATGGTGGCTGCAGTCATGTGCAGGTGAATCGCTGGAACGCAAACAGCTTGTGTTGGCCTGGGAGTAAGTGGGGGAAAAAAAAATCCCATTACTTGATTTTTGTGAAAGCCTAGAGGAGAAACAAATATTCTGCTTTTTAAGACAGTTAAAGTAAATGTGAAACATTTCATACCACACTAGTCAAAGCAACAAGAAAGATATTAAAAGTCACAAGAAAGTAATTTTAGAAGTTTGCTTTTGCTGCTGTATAATTAACCTTTCAAAATTATTAATTTTTATTAATTATTTAAATCTCATCCCCTTGTACTCAGCACCTTGAATAACACATTCAGTTCTGAGCCCCTCACTACAAGGCAGACATTTTAGTGCTGGAATATGTCCAGAGAACGGAACAAAGCTGGTGAAGGGTTTGGAGCGCAAGTCCTGTGAGGAGCAGCTGAGAGAGCTTGGTGATCTCAAAGGTCCTTTCCAACCTAAATGATTCTATGATTAGCAGCTTTATATGTCCATGAATTAAGATGAGTACGCAACCCGCCTGCTCTTTGTGATCTTTTCAAAGTCTGTGTGCTTCTAGCTAGAAATATTTCAATTTCAAAGTCTGTTTTTCCAATCAGGGGAGCACAAGTGAAGACTAATTTCAAAATGTACTTTGGAAAAGGACTGGCTGTAAACCAGCTTGTAGACGCTTGAGAAAAAAAAGGCCAGCAAAATATTCTGGGAGAACAACTTTACACCAGAAAAAGGCAATTCCATCAAAACCTCCCCCAAAAATACTAAACCTAACCCAACTCTATAACGCTCAGTAAAATCAGGTTTACTTCAGTAAAGTGTGGAATCAAAAGCCAGGAAGTCTAATAATTCTGACTTATTTCAAGAGGGCAAAAGCATGTTGTCGCCGCCTTTTTTTTTTTTTTTTTGTTAAATTGCAAAAAACATTAAGCACTTTTACTATTTTTAAAATGTCTGCAGTTTATGTATGAATCTTCCTTTTCTATGCCAGTAAAAAGAATAAAAGCCCAACTTTCCCTATTCCAATTTAGACACACCTGTCATGTTAGAACATCATATATGATAGATTTCATAACCAGTCTCATTTGAAAAATTAATAAGTATCTCAAATGGAGACTGACAGAATGCTTAATCAATTTAATGTTAATATTTCAGTTAAAGGACAATCATTTAAAAATCATGGAAATTCTGCCTTTTTATACATGCCTAATGAGAATTTTAAAGATTTTCTACTGCCTACCTCAAAAATATCCTCATTACTCTTATTTCTTAAAGAATATTTATTTTCTGCTGCAAGCCTAAAAGTTTCAGGCAGAAAGTGTGAAGAATGTGAACTGTCCCCCATTAATTTTATTCCTCTTTCATTTTATGCAGATAGATGGTTTAGGTGTCTTGTAAAAATGTTTCTAAGATCTATTGGCTTTATGTCCTATTACAGCCCTTCTTTGTTAATAAAATCTAAGTTCTGATATTTTGGAGATACCAAGTTTGCATGACAGACATGGAAAGAATATTTTTTGTGATACACAGAATTTCTTTCAAAGTGAAAGAATTTCAAAATGTGCTTCAATATCTTATGTTAAAAGCAAGAACTCTACCTGAACAATACAAAACAGAACAGGCTATCAGAAAAGGTTGCAGCAACAGAAAGTCCTTTTACTTAAGTTGATCAGCTGTAAGCCTTTATTAAGATAAGTGCACCAGACAAACATGGGGTAAATAACTCTCACTGTAACCAACACTCAAGCTGGTGTGTTCTGAAGGCTCTGTCAGAGTTTTACAAGTTCCCTTAAACAGGAGGTTATTTAGCCAACTTGCGGATTTCGTTTCCAGCATCAAAAAAATACCTTCAACAAGAAAAAGGGCACCTAAATGGATACAGATACAAGTTTTTTAATACTGTATCTCTCTCATTAGTCTGTCCTAGAGTCCCAGAATATGACACTTTCAGATCCTATTCCCAAACATGTTACTGCAGTCACATTTACAGGAAGAAGAAATGAGAGTGCAGAAAGAGTAGTGGTTTGGTTTGGGTTTTTTTCCCCTCTAATTTTGCTAGCCATCTTTGAAATTACCAGAATGCTACTATCCCCAAGATGATCTGTGTATCTGCTACAAATTTTCTTGTCAGTCTAGGCAGTGGCTGAGGAAGATCCCATGTTTAAAAATGGAGATTTAGGTTTACACCATGTTTGACAATCTGGATTTCACTCCAGCCTGGCTGTGGTCAATATCATAAAAATGCTTTAAGAATCTCTTTTATATACAATTTGATAATGATGATAAATTAACAAAAGTTGCGGATGAGCAGCTGGGGAGAGGAGAATGCCGTAGCAGCCGGTCTGAAGGTATGAACACACATATATTTGTGGTTAAAGTTGGTTTGGGGATGTTTGGGGGGGTTTTTTGCATTTAGCAGGTCACAATTCCCTTCCTTATTAAGAAGGCAAAGTAGACAAGTTGTATGAGGATGAGAGAACAATTAGGAGAATAAAAAATATGGCTGGGGAAAAGTGGAATGATCTTTCAATAAGTCCAGGCTCAGAGGAACTTTGCTGTTTGGTTATATTAACTTTTGCTTCTTAGTTATAAAATATTTGGGTAAAATTGTTATCTATCCACTTCAAATACTTCATCTTTCATTCTTCTTTTCCTCCTTACCTACTGATTTGTAATAGGAGATTGTGCAACCTAGTCGTTTATTGAAGTCTGTTTGTAAGAAAAGACCTTTTATCTTTCATTCTTCCTTGTTGCTTGTAGCTCAATTCTCTGCAGGACATTGATGATTCACTCCATTCCTTCTGCCTTCTGATCTCTACAGACATTTCCTACACATCAGAGATGCTCATCAATTCTTGACATGCTAAGGCTAAGCTGATTACTATGATTTCTCTATTAAAATAACAACAAAGGATGAAAACACAAAGGAAAAATTAAGTTATTTCACAATTAATTCATCTTGGGCAGGACCTCATTCTTCAGAGGTACACACAAACAGCAGTAAGAGAGCCCCTCGATCCTGAGTAGATCACATAGAGTGAGGAGATGACTCCACACCTCTCAGCACACACAACAGCGCTGCCACCTCTGGCACTGCACAGTGGTGCCATGGCACAGTCCCAAGGACAGAGGAGCTGGAGAGGCTGCTGCAGTACAAGGACGGAGAAGCAGGACAGGCTGCTGCAGTACACTGTGGGACAACTTGCTCCCTCCATCTGCTGCTCCCTTGCTGTGACACTGAGCCCTTCTTAGTCACTCACTGAGCAAATCCGTGCCCCACTCTAGCGGCCACACAAGACTTTGCAGAAAGCACACAAGGCAGGCACAGAGCCTGGAACCTGACATACAAGGTTTTAATCCAAGCGGAAAAAGAAGCCTAGGAAAGGCAATCCAAAACCCCTCTATATTTCCCTTTCTCATCTACTCACTGCAACAAAGTGAAATCATTTCCTTTCCAAAGCTTCCTGTTTATTGTCCTACACTCTGGGGCCAATTAGCTGCCACTGTCCCACTGCTACAAATTACCTTCACTGTTGCACCCACAGAAGAGTGGTCAGGGCTCAGCAACCTCCCCCGGCTGGGTAAAAAGCCAGCTCCCACCAGACAGAGAGGCAAGAGAAGTCACAAGTTGGCAGAGCAGTCAGAGTCCATGACAAATGCCTGTGCACTCCTGCAAGACCAATCACTGGGCACTTCGCAAGTTGTACACTCTGAAAAAAGAAATAAAACCTGGGCATCACTGCCTGAACCTGAAACATCCAGGCTGACAATCATTTCATATTTATTCCCTTGCTTCAGACATCTCTTTGGTGCCACTCAGCCATTCAGGATATCTTGGAGGCTCACCATTCATCCTATTCACTCTCCCTGTTCACTTAAATGTCTTTTATCCCAACAAACATTCAAATGTCTCTTAAATTTAAGATTTCAATTACACTGAAAGTAATTTCTCACTGTTTATATAATTCACAGAAAGATTGCAAAGCCTGTTAAAAGAAGGCCTCTCACTTCTGTGTAGTTCTGTCACTTGCATAAGGACTTTAACAGACTTTCAAATGCCAACATTTTGTAAAATACTGACTGCTCACTTTCTAACTTTTAAAGCAACATAGCAGTTTCCTCACTAAGATTACACAGAAGTCAAAAGATCTCTTTGCACAGGAAACATCAGACACATTTAGCAAAAGAAAGGGATGGATATACCTGAAATCCATCTTCCATTTACTTAGTAAAAGTTTTCTTTTAAACGTTAGTAGATCCTGGGGAAATAAAGCACATAGAAAAGCAGGTAAAAATCCTATTAGGATTAATAGCAGCGGGTGGTGCTAGATACACGTGGGTTTAAAACTCCTGACAGAAACGGAAAATGCTCATTTTGCATTATTTTAAGTAGCTCTAGGGAGACAAGCAAGAAAAAGAAGAGGAAGTGTTGTTAGACAGAAGCAAGAAGTACATGAAACTGTCACTTGGATGAATCCCACAACATCTTTTGTCCATCATGTGTAACACTTCAGATAATGTGTCCAACATCCCCTCTTTGCCATGATCACTATCTCAAGGTGCTGTCATTTTTTCCATTGCTCTTTCCACACGCTCCTCATGTAGAACAGTGAAGGACACAGTATCCACCCCTTGCCACTTCCCACACACAAGGGGTATTACAGCATCATAAAGTGGCACTATTTCTCCTCATGTTCTTTCCATCTTAAGAGAAAATTAAAGGAAATACTGGTTTGCTTTGCTGCTGCTGTTTAAAGAGTTGTATGGGTTGGTTTTTGCTGGTTGTTTTTTTTTTAGTTCTGACACAAAGCAATCAATTCCCACAAACCTCAAGGTGCTAAGTGCTTGGTTATAACCTAAAACAAGCTTCTGATTGCATGCCTCTCCAGAGTCTCTGCAAAGAAGAGCCAGCACACATTTCCCAGCCCAGCCCACAACTGATCTGCAGACCTTCAGTTGTTCTACAAGGTTCAGGAGCCTAAAACCTATCCCAAGAGCTTCACCTGCTCCAGCACCAGCAAGTGCTGCACTTAGGGGTGCTGCAAAGTCACATAGGAGAGCAAACAAATGAGACTTCCTCGCTCCCTCCCTCCTGCTGTGGGGACACATCCATCCACAGCGAGGAACCACGTGTGCCCCCTCCCCCTGCCAAGGTGACTGGGGTCATCCTTGCCTGCTGGCGCCTGGACTGTGCCACTCCAACCAGTTTCAAGCTTCAGTCCCTCTCTTTCAGTAGCACTTCTCTCATTTTGATTCTCCCTTAAAATTATCCTGATTTTTCTCCCCGGAGAGGAAAGGGGATCTGGAGAAGGAATAGCAACTTTGGATTGTTAGTGCAGCTACAATCAAGGGGCACAGGAGCAGAGCTGGTGGGAAAGCCTGTCAGCACTGGCAATCACAACAACTGCTAGGAAATGAGGAGTGTGAGGGGAATAGAAACCTGTGTTTAAACTGTAACCACGAGAAAATTAGTGGACCATCTGAAAAAAGAAATTTAACCTGACACACCAACTTCTCTCGTTTCCCAACCGCCCCCCCCCCAAGCCTCCATATCAGAATCTCTAACAAGATTAAAACAAGACAGTTTGATTACCAAATAATGACAATAAGCAAAGCATTAGCAGCACCACGCTTCCTTGGTAACCAGGAAAATAATATTTATCATCTTCTATATTCACTTGCAGTATTTTCTGCATGCAGTAAATATAAAGTTGTACTTCACTTTATTTTGCTGGCAAGAGGAAGCAATTGTCTATGCTGTTAATGTAAAAATGCTTAGAAAATTTTAATCTGCAGGTTCCCCAAATTATCATTCATCATGTCATTGGTTATATTCTACTGAATCCAAACTGATAATAATGTAACATTAAGGACTCCTAATTTTTTTACACAGCCTGAGCACTTACACAGCAATAGAAGAGCTTTCCCCATACAGCTTAAAGTGGGGAGGTCTCATTTCTGCCACATCTCTCCAGTTATTCTTCCCATACAAGCTACCTAGACTTGAGCTGGGAAAAAGAAGTGGCACCTGGCAATGCATCTAAAGCAAACTGAACATCCTGTGGCACATTTGAAGCACTCATTGCTCCTTTTCTGTTGGAAAAAATAGGAGAGCTATGGAAAGCATAGATGGTAAACTTACAGATAAATTCTGGGTAGTTTCTTCTGGCTGTAGAAGAAAAGCAACCCTTTCTCTCTTTATGCCATCTTACTACAGGCTGCTCCCAAAGAAACTCAGATCATTTAACTACACACAATACTTCTCACCATATACTCTTTACAGGTTGGTTTTTCTTTTTCCTTTTCTTGCTACTGAATTATTTTTTCATGTGTGCCTCTCAAATCAATGATGCCTGTTACTGCTGTTAGACTTCCAGCTGCAAAGTACTCTTCTTCTAAGTTGTATAGACAGATTTTCTTACAAATAGGACTTGTGAAGTAGGGAGGGGTGTGAGTGAGTGGCTGCATGGTACTCCAGCTGGGGTTAAACCATAACACCCCTTTCTGATACCCAATGTGGGGCACAAAGGGTTGAGATAACAATGGATATGACCAGAGCGTGTTAGAACAAATTGGCTAGAAACATTTATTGAATTAATTTAATAGTTGCTGGTCACAATGCTGTACCATTTGCTCAGGGTTCCTGCACATGTGCTCAGAGTCCCTGTTCCATCCATGGCGTCTTATCAGCATCAAAGTTATTCTCTAGAAAGCAATGCATTTGGTTCATTTGGGGAAATACCAAGTTTTATTAACCGTGGCAATACCACGAAGGAGTTGATGACTCAGTAGACAGAACTCCAGCCTTTCTAAAAAAATCCCCAATGCCATAAGGAAACAACTATTCCTTTCTGTTCCCCCAGCATAGTCCCTGGCAGTACCCCACTACGCTGCAGTGTGGAGTAACTAAAATTGATTGCTATCAGGCAATAAGAATGTTTCTAGTGTTCTCCTATTTTCAATCTATCTAACTAGTAGAAAACATCAGTTCAAATACTCTATAACCAATTTATTTACTGCTACTTTAATAAACAGAAAGAAATGAAAGCCAAATTATTTCCTCCTTTACATTAGAATGTTTCAAGAGTTGTTCTAAACACAAGTTTGGCGTATAAATCCTTATCTGCTTTTACTATTTTACACTCCTACACTGTTTTGACATATAAAAACTGGAGGATACTTATGTGTCTCTTGGCAAATTGAAGTGCTGAATCACTGTTGTTTAGTGCAAATGGCTCAGCTGTGCTTGATAATTTCTTTTTCAATATTAAAGAATAGCTAAGAATGAAGGCTCTAGATTACCATTCACTGAGATATGAAATGGCCTGATCTTTGTGCTTTATACAGGCACAGTTTTACTTTACTTATTCTCTCATCACAGCTGCTGGGAGGGAAGCTAGGAACATCTCCTGAAATCTCCACAAGAACTCTCTCTTTCCAGAAGACTTAAGTTGACTGGACATGGTGACTAAAGCATGACAGAACCTCCTGTATAGCCTCAGTCCGTGTAAGAAATCTCTACAAGCAGGAAGATTTACAGACAGATATCATCTGAAACACATTTGAAAGTTAAAAATAAGAACATCAGCAGAAAAAATATAAAACTGCAAATACTCATACATGTGTCACTTGCTAGGAATCACTGAGAGTTTATTGCATTTGGAGAGCAGCAAACTCAAACAGGTTCCTCACACATCCTTACCCAAGGTGACTTAACAAAAAGTTATGAACAAATAGTCAAAATAATTTTGCTGCTAAAGGAGAAAGGAAAAAGCCATTTTGATTTGGCTTGCAGGGACAAATCTTGTTGGCTGTATGGAGAGCAAGAAAAGGTGTACTTTAATGTTAATGGCTTATGGCCAGCGTAGGTAGATTTCTTGACAAGGATACAACCAGCTCCTGCAGCTCTCACTCACATCAGAATACCCACTGACACTCCTCACAGTGCAGCTGAATCAGTGAAAGGAAACAAAAATTTTTTCTGAAGCTTATGTTCTCTCCTGAATCCATGACACCTAGATACAATGGGGGTGGACACAAAGAATACTGAACAAAACAGTAACGAAGCAGTATTTGCCAATGGCTTATCCTGTCCAAATCCAGAGCTCCTTCAGACAGCCTAGAATTAAACACTTTAGGTCCAAACACAAAGTAGCACACTGCTCTTGATATTGTCAGGTTTTCCAGCATCCACAATCAAACAAACCAACAGGCTGTCTTTAAAGACCTGGGGCAATTTACTGAACAAAAATCTGCAGATTTGAAATGGAAATTACACACGTTCCAAGGGACTTCACATCAAGTCTTACTAAGATGGCGTAAAAAGCTTAAATTGTAGCATTTAGAAGGCTGCACCTAAAGCAGCAGCTCCCAAGACAGAGGTCAGAGGATCATGTTGAATTGTTCCAATTATAAGCAGGGATGCAACACAGGCAAACTGGCTTCTGCTGTCATTGTAGAGATCATGAAGAATTATTGATCTGGGAAAGAGGTAGACAACCCTCACAACTTGGAAGTTCTTCCTCTGAATAAAAGTGTGTTTTATCTGGCATCTTATTAGCAATTAAGAAAAACAACACATTATCAAACAAAGATTCTTTTTTTTCAGAAACAGGCTGACTATACTGACAAATTTGAAGCAGTACATATTTTACAAGCATGTGTATCATGGTATGAAATGACAGCATATTTGAAATTAAAAATTTACCCTGTTTAATGGTTAGCTTCTAAGTACCAATTTATTCAAGAATTATTGGCCATTCTATAAGCTACATACCTCTTACTCTAGAACTTATACCAGAAAAAATGTTATCAGAACACCTTACCAGAAAAATAGTAGTCACTCTTTTGGAGGACCAAAAACCAGCAAAGAATCCATACAACACAATATTTCTAATCCTCAATAAAACATTTTTATTCCCAAAAAAGAATGGAATCTCTTCTACTCAACACCGGTTAGGCCACACCTGGATTACTGCATTCAATACTGAGTTCCACAGTACCAGAGACATGGTCATACTGGAAAGAGCCCACAAAAGAACCATGAAGATGAAGCATCTCACATATGAAGAAAGTCCTAGAGAACTGGGATTGTTCAGAAAGCTGTGCTCCAAGACAATCCTCAAGACTTCCAAACACCTTGGCTTGATATTAGCTATGAACTGTGAAATCCAGCTCAATTACATACAGCTTGCTGCTCTGGATTACATTTTGTTGATTTTAACTGCTGTGTGTATTTCAATTCAAAACCATTTAAGAGGGCATTTAAATAAGGACATACATTTATCAAGACACTCTTCTGGGAAACTATCCAATCATCTCACCATTACCTTTTATCTTTTAAGTTGTATTGGTAAACCAGCATGTGCAAACAAGATGTACTAACTCCTGCAATTAACGTATTTGCATAGAAAGCCCTCCATTAAGAGATTTAATTGTTCATTTTCCTTTGACTAGTTAAGCCTAATATTCAAAACACAGTGGATTAGTTTATTCCAATGGCTATGCTTCAGAATTCTGGCCTTTAAAAAAAAAAAAAAAAATTCAAGATCCATGAAGATCCTTTCTGAAAGACTCTGAAAGTTACCTTACAAATGCTAGGAGAAGCTGATTTTACCAGTATTTTGCAAAAACTTACGGCAAAAGTCAAATTGCACAAGGTTTCAAGAAAGGAAAGAAGGTGGTTTCTTTAACATACAAAACAAAATATTAGTACTTAAAAAGTAAGGAAAGCATTTTGAGCTCTCTAAACTTTCTAATGACTTGCATCAAGACAGAAAAGACTAAGCTTGGGGAAAAAATAGGTTTAAAATCAGGGCAGGTATGGGCTCTGCTTGGTTTTCTGGTGGCCAGGCAAGGGTCTGTGACCCACATAACTCGGATCACAAACATCAACTAGAACACAGATCTGACCTGCCAAAGGGAAGTTTGCAAAAATAAGCACGGTTATCTCGAGCAGGAGGAGCAGAGCAGAGTACCTGAGCACTGCAGAATCCAGTGCAAGCCAAGGAGAGTGGATAAATGGAAATCTGGTACAGAAAAAGATGTTGGTTGATAGGGAATAGCAAAAAGCTGTGCACAGTGCACTGGCACAGCCTGAAATACTGAACCAAGAGGCACAACTTATACAGACTCAGAAACCAAAACGCAAGAGCCTGTGTAAGACAGCAATAGAGTGCAAAAAACATACGCCACAGGCCTCCCTGGTGTAGAATCCTGGTGTAGGATCAGGGTATGTGTTTTGTACTGTGGATAAGACACAACCCTTGTATGTGGACACATTTCCCATGTCAGTGAGCCGGGATGCATTCCCACTCAGCTGCTAGCAGGTGGGGAAGCTGGCAGGCAGAGGTTCAGGAGGCTGCAGGACATCTGCCGCCTACACCACACCGAGAGCAGGAGGGAAACAAGACCCAGCTCGCCTCCACTGGGGGAAAAGTCTCAGGTGTAAAAGCAACTTCTACTGCCAGCACCAGAGGTTTTGGTACAGACCCCCAGGAGACTCAGGAGTGTCTGCAAACAGGGTTTAAGAATATAGTCTGATCTATTACTTAAGAGCAACACTACAAAAATCAAGTCTTCCTCCTTGTAAAAGGGAATTAGATTAGGGACGACAGTAGACAGTAGGAAAGAAAAGGAAAACAGCTGCTGCAATACAGAAATAGGGCCTGGTAGGGGGAAAGTGGGTAAAGGGGCAATAGTGTTCTTTTTGCTCAGCCAGCATGAGAACATCAGAACAAAGCTACTGAAATTTGTACATCCATACCCAACCACAATTATCTTAACAGGATTGACAGAAAGGACTAGACATGTCCCACCACAGGGCGGACTCCCTCTGAGGCCAATTAGGTCCTCATGACCAAACCTGGAAAAAAGAAACAGAACAGAAAAGGGGCTACCACCAGACTTACTGGTCACCTCTAGGATGACACTAGCCTCGAAGAGGTTTTCCACAAGGCAAGGCTTACATGTTCTCTGGGTGTGCTGGCATCCACAGTTCTCCCTAAATGCAGGAAACTTTATTGCATGTTTGTAGTAGTGGGAAAATGTATTTACATGCTCCTCACATATTAAAAAGAAGCAAACAAAAACCCGTTATGCAGGTGATACATCATGAACAGCAATCAAGAAGTCTTTTCAGGGAATGACCTGGAATACTGAACTGCTTCTCACCAAAGGAGACCCCTGAGCATGGTCATTTGATGAAGCAAGAAATAATCTCGCAGTCACAAGAGATGAGTGCTTCCTCCACCCTCAGTGGAGCAGCTTCCTCATAAAAGCACAGTTTGTCAGAAAGACAAACCCTCTGGGCCCTAAAGATCCAGGACTTACATCTGACTGGCTTAGTGGGAGGCAAGGCAGAAAAGAGCCACAGCCTTTTTCTGTGGGTCTACAGGTCTGCAGTCAGAAAGAGTTAAAGGAGGAGATAGAAGGGTTATAATGTCCTGCTTTGCCATAAATGTATCAAAGGGCCTTTGATATAATGACAAAGAAATGCAACTGCATTACTTTGGGTAAGCAATTCAGGGAACAGGATCAATTAACTCCCAGGCAGAAGCACAAAAGGGCTGCAGAGACAGAATAAGGACCGTTGTGTATTGTGCTGGAACTTAGTAACATCTGAGCTCCTGCTATGTGGGCGGGCTGTAAACATCCAGATGTTTTGCCATGAGATGATGAGGGGATGCCAAGAAGAGATTTGAAAAACTGCTCAAGAGACAGATGGAAGTGAGCTTGAACTCTTAAGACTGCTGCCTCCCAAGCTGAAAACCAGATACTGTAGTAAAGAGATTTACTTTAAGCAGGAAGTATTCCAGGCACAGGGACAGACCAGCAAGGCTACAACAGCAAGGAGAAGCCAGCAGTGTAAGAGAAAATTAACTGGTTTTCAATTCACTTTACTTAAAGACCAGCATTTAATAGTGGTCCTCTGAAAAAGGCTTTTCTGATAAACAAAAGAGTAGCTCATGGAAAATTGGTCTTTGACAAGGTCTGACCTTGATGCCTTCTCTCTTACCTAGAACAGGGGCTAGACAAAACTAAGAGAATAAAAAGCAGATATTTATTGAAAGGCCTTGTCGGTACATTCAGGCAGCCAGAGCCCACCTAGGGTTACACCCAAAATGGATGACGGGTCACGGGTTTTTCATGCTTTATTATTTTTGGTCTATTTGCANCCCCCAATTTCTCTGCTGTTTACATTTTTTGGGCCCTAATACAGTAAGATGCCCTTGAGTTTCAGGCCTAGAGAGAACTTGTTTTGTCTAAGATGCAAGAACAGTAGCTCCAAAGTTACATGAAAAATAGAAGCTAAAAATCCTAAGGCATCAACCTCCTTTAAAGTTGCTGAAATACCTGTACCAAGGAACACACTAGGAAGTTTGGATGCGACTGTGTTACTGTCTCAGTTTGACCAGGGGAGTGCTCTTGGAGAAAATCTCTGAGCTGCTGCCAACTCCACTCCCCTGGGTTGTGCTGCAGAAGTCAGATAGATCCCTTCTAGACTGCATAAAATTGGGGGATATCCTGCAGCCACTGACAGGCATTCAGTGCTGAGGTCACACTACAACTAGTCTGAAGGAAACCCCCAAAACAAGGACAGCACGAATGCAGGTTTCCCAGCAGCAAGCATTCAGTGCCCAATGGTCTGACCTGCCCCAAATGCAGATATGGCCTCACAACAGTGGTGCTGTGGGGTGGGACCTCCAGCCTCAAAGATCTGAATGCAAAGACTGTCAAATCCATACAGCCCCAGTAATACTCTTCTGAATGTGCATTTGTGTCAGCTTCCCCCCTCCTCAGACAAATTTAAACTTGAAATATTACACATTGCAACAGGGCAGGACAAGAAGAGCCTGTGGAACTCAAAATTCCATATCTGAAAGGATTATGAATGTCTTGTTTAGAAAAACAAACAAGTCAAAACAAGGTAAGAGGAATTATTGCATTTTGCCTTTATATTTGTACTAATCTCTCTTTCAGTGTTCCAAGGATATGACTCTTTTTTCCAAGTTTAGACGGCAAAAAATGCTTCCTAAATTCACTGGTTCAGCAATGTTGCCAATGTCTTTGATATAATTCTGCTTGCATACTGCTAATACAGAAAATAAAGCTCCCCTGTCTGGTGTTCCACCACTGGAAAAACTGCACTGTTTTTCTTCATTATATCTGATTAAATACTAAAAACATGAACCCATTGTCAATACTGATTTATGAACTGCTGTCTCACACAGGATCTTGCCTAACAATGATCAGCAGGCCAGTCTTTCACATGTTTTCCCAATTTAGATCTGCTTTCCCTCACTCTCATTGTAACAACTTAGCTACATTAAATTAATATTATTTAGCTGAGAAAGCTTGCCTAGAGAGTTCTTTTATTGAAATGATAGCAGAAGTCACACAATTCTCTTTGTTTCTCCCTCTATCTTATGATGTTCATGTACTTACTGCAAATAATTGGAGTAAACATTGGGTGAAAAATATCACAATTTAATGCATAAATGTCTTACAGTCTTCTGGTCAAGATGCACTCATGCCTAATGGACATACTTGGATACTTGAGTAAAAGCATTTCACTTATGAAAGTGTACATTATAATAGTTAAATCAGAGTATCACACATCTTTAAATCTATTCATATGACAATATCTGCTTCACTATTCTACTTAGAAACTTGTTTATCAAGTATACTTAACACACCAAATGCTTGCTTCTCCTTGAGTATTAAGCTATTTTTAATTGGAAAAGGAAATTCTATGAATTGGCATACTTTGGGATTCTTATTCATATACAAGCAGTTTTACAGGGGAATTTCCCATTTAGCCATTTTCAATAAAAATGTTAATCACACAATTCCAAGTGTAATTGCAACTCAAGCCATCCCTTCTGCTTCCCACTGCCCAGCAACCCTGAAGGTGTAAAGCTGCTGCAGCGCACACTCCTGCACATGACACTTTATTAGGGAACAGTTTAAAGGAAATATGTAATAAATAAATCTGCAGAAAACACTGCACGATTATTTGGAAAGCCAGAACAGTCTTAGCAAGAAGCCCTAATTAGCTGGACACACAATTAAGCTTGGTTTTGTCAAGGCCAGGCTGGATAGGGCTCTGAGCAACCTGGTCTACTGCAAGGTGTCCCTGCCCCTGGCAGGAGGGTTGGAACTAGATGAACTTTAAGGTCCCTTATGACCCAAACCATTCTATGACTGTATGATCTATGGGACTGATAAAATAGAATAAAATACAGAAAACAAGAAAAGGCCGAAACACATTCTTCTACACATTTCAGTACAGTTTTGGGTAACTCACCCCCAGCCTAACCAACAGTTTTTCTGGTGGTTAAATATTCGCCTCAGGAAGGCATCACACACAGGTTTCCCACTCCCACGCTGTGTTCAAACACTTGAAGGTGGTCGGTACGACCGGAGGTGTCCCCAACATTAGCAGAAAGCGACCTCCCCCGTTTTTGGGACGAGAGCGGCGCCCGGCCCGGGGCACTAACGCCGGGGCCATCCAGGGAACGGCAGCCCGGCTCCTCCAGCGGCACGGGCAGCGCAGGACCTGCTCTGCACAGCGAGCCCAGGCGGGAGGGCGCTGGGGCCATCCAGGCCCCGGCACGGACACCCCCGGCCCCGCCGGGCAGCCCCGGAGCGATCGGCACTCACCTTGTCCCGCAGGGCGACCGCCAGCACAGCCTCCGGACGAAGGTCAGGGCCAGGGACGCCATAACCAGGGGAAGTGAAGGCGGGAGGGGGGAGGAGACGGCACAGCCCGCCCCGCCCCGGGGATGGGTGGCCGCCTCCATCGCCGCGGCCTGAGGGAGGGCGGCCTGAGGGCGGGCGGCCTGAGGGCGGGGCTGCGCCGGGGCCGGGGTGGAGCCGCTGGCCTGTCGGTGAAAGCGGCCCGGCGCGGAGGTATGTGGCAGCGTTTTGGGGCAGTGGTTTGCAATCGCAGAATCGTGTGGGTCGGAAAAGACTTCTGAGATCCCCGAGTCCATCCTATGACCCAACACCACCTTGTCAACTAGATCATGGCACCAAGTGAACCAGCTGAACTTCGTGCAGTTGTGTCTTGAACGCCTCCAGGGATGGTGATGCCACCACCTCCCTGGACAGCCCATTGCAATGTTTAACAACTTTTTCCGTCTAGAAATTCTCCGTAATGTTCAACTGGAACCTCCCCATGTGCAGCTTGAGGCTACGTCCTCTCATTCTGTTGCTTGTTGCCTGGGAGAAGAGGCCAATCCCACCTGGCTTCAAGCCCCTTTCACGCAGTTGTAGAAAGTGATAAGGGCACCCCTGAGCCTCCTCTTGTCCAGGCTAAACACCCCCAGCTCCCTCAGCGGTGATAATAAATGATGGAGAGCAGCTTAGTGAGCTCTTCCACCAGCTCCCTCAGTACCTTTGGATGAATCCCATCTGGTCCCTTAAACTTTTGAGTGTCTAAAGATGCTTGAGGAGCTGCTCGGGACCCTAAACTCACTCACAGCAAGGGTAACAAGAAAACCAGGAAGTTCCACATGCTGCAGGTTCTGCAGGGTCAGAAATGGAACCAGCTATGGTGCAAACCTGGTGGGCGCCCAAGATCACCAGAGCAGTCAATGGAAAACTAATTGATATGAAACCAGAACCCTTTCACGGGCAAAAGTCATGGGTTTGTGGAAATCCCCCCAAAACAGTATGTAATGGGCATCACATAATTACTTAGAGCCACAAATTGTACTAGCTTTCTATTTAGGTAGCTTCTAAAATATTTGTGTTGTTGTTTGTACAGAAAAATCACCTGGCTGGCTATTGGTGAGCTGTCCTAGTTTGAGGACAG
>VZTJ01003728.1:582108-604719 GCA_013397795.1 Orthonyx spaldingii | reverse complement strand
CCCCCGTCATCGTATGGAGAGAGGTGCCCCCGTTGCCGATGGAGGTGGGGGAGGTAGCCGGAGGGGGCTTGCCCTGCTTTTACAACACCTTTTGCCTTTGCTCCGGCGCTTTCCCAGGCAGGTCGAGGCGACGGGAACGCCGCCGTGCCTGGATGCGGGAAGCGGAGCCCTGTGCTCCTTCCCACCCATACCCACAGCCTCCACCTGGGCCCCGAAAGGGACGCGCGGGGCTCCTCTTTTTGACTTGCGAGACCCGAATTGGCGCTAAGGTTGCTAGATCCGTGCGTTATTCCCACCCCCGCCCTCCTTCCCTTCCTCTCCCCAAGTGCCATTGTCGCATCGCCTGAGCAGCGCTCAGCCCCTGCCGCCGGGCGAGGGGCCCGGGGGGAGCCCCCGCGCTCTGCAGCCCCTCCGCCGGCGCCGCCGAAGGAGGATTTTGCCTGCGGATGCAACCAATTAATCCCGCAGCTCGGCGGGGGCAGCGCGGAGCCGCCCGCAGCCTTTTCCCTGCCTCCCTCGGAAGTCACGATTGAGAAGCAGGGCTGTCCGTGGAGCTCATTTTAAAGCGAGCTTCCGCGGGCTTTAAACGTGTTTACTTCCATTCATCTGGCATCAGCCCCGCTGCCACGAGAGCCTTCGAGGGGCTCGAAACGTGGAGAGAGCTGAGCAGCAGAGCCCCGAGCCGGGCGAACCCGGCTGCTTTGCTTCCTTCCCTTCCCCCGCCCCGATGTGGTCCTGTAACTTGCACAGAAAGTACTTTTTTGAAAGCCATGAAAGCAGAGCCCCCCGTTTTCTCGCTCTGCCCTCGGTGACACTCACTTCATCGGTTCGGTGACTGCGGGCTCTGTCCCCCTTCCTGCTTCACCCTCTGGTTACCCTCGCCATCCCCGGCAGCCGGCACCCACCGACCCTGCGGGCTTGTGCTAGGGCTTCCTTTTTTCCTCCTTTTTTTTTTTTTCCTTTTTTTCTCCCCTCCTTATTTTTTTCTCCTATAGCATTTGAATGTATGGAAGTAAAAGAAAAAAGCGTCTCCCTGAACGTGCTCAGCCCAGATGTGCAGTGCCTGCGGGGCTCGCCACTGAGCTGCAGCACTTGGGGAGTCCCCTCGCCAGCCTCCCCTTAACCTACCCGGGAATTATGAAAGCTGAAGGGGTTTAGACTGGTTTAAGTTAACAAACTGCATTTAATTAGTTCTACCACATCCTGTAATCTGAATGAAATGTATAATATTCAGGACTAGAAGAATTTTATAGTGTTTATGATTCACTGAATAAATATTTGGAATCTGAACTCTTAGTAATTCATACCCAGTTTTAAGGACTGGTTATTTACTGTCAAGCAAAGGAACTAGTTAAGAAAATAGCTAAAATAATTGGTGTTTACTCATTTTCGAGTTGAAGTTTTGTTTCAGATTTTTCTTTGGTCGAGTTTTTTTGTCTTACTGGTGTTCTATTTGAAGAAACGTTTACATTTACATTTTAATACAAATCAATTATCTTTAGAATAGGTGTGAATATAATGCCGACTGCAGAACAAGAGAAAAAAAATCCCCCCTGAGGGAGAAGCAGTTTCATCTTAATTCACAATATTCTGGTAGTTAACTTTTTTTTTCCCAAAAAAGTTTGTGCTAGAAACTACATGTAATAATTGCATCTTGCTATAATGAAATGCAATTGAAATTAAATGGGTAACTGTATTATTTTTTTGAATAACTGCTCTTATATGAGGGAAATCATAGACGTCTTTTAAAAAAATGTGTTTCCTGCTATAACTTACATTAGAATATGCACACTTTTCCGAGTTTTTTTTAATGCAATTGCAAGAGAAGTTAAACTCCTTTATTGTGCAAAATATATTTTGTCCTTTATCTGGAGTTGTTAAATTTTTCATGTTGCATTATTAATATTATGGTTTTTATTGATACTGTTAATTCATGTTTTCAGCAACTTCTTAGTTTAGTTTATCCTTTAGATCATTTGGGTTAGTTGTAGCCTCTTGCTACAATAGCATGTTTTCCTGTATTTAGGAACCAACTGGTGAGCCATCTCCTAAAAGACCAAGAGGAAGACCCAAAGGAAGCAAAAACAAGAGTCCCTCTAAAGCAGCTCAGAAGGTGAGCTTATTGAAGAGCAAGAATTACTAATGCTATTTTTTTCATCAGCTGGTAGTAGAAAATCCAATCATTTAGGCTTGGGTTGGAACTCTTAATAATGGAAGGTACATAAAGAATGAATTTCACATTTTTAAAATTAGAATTAACATGAAGACCCTAATTACAGAACCTGTAAGAGCATCTTGCTTTTTTAGTAGTGTACAGACTAGTGAAATTAACAATGTATTTCATGAGAAACCATGAGATGTCCTGTATCTAGTAAGGAAGTCAATGTTAAGGATATTATTTTCTTCATTACGATTTTTGTAAGAGGAAGATTAATTTCTTGCCCACTTACAGTTGTTACTACTACAGATCAAATCTGTATATTAAAGCTAAGTGTTTTGTCAAACTTAAGTTAATTAGAAGTAAATCCAATTATGTGTTGATGGAAATAAGTGCATATATTGAAATTTACAGCTTTAAAATGTGATGGTAAAGTAAACTTTGAGTTACAGTAAAAGCCTGTTATATCTTGTTTAGTAATCAGTTTCAAAGAGACTTACTGGAAGTGCTATTAGTCTTCTCAACCACTATTTCTGCTTGGTGATGGGAGCAAACTTTCATTCTGGTGGTTCTGATTGCATTTAGCTATAGGAGAAGCTCCCTGAAGTCACTGCATTTGGTGCATGGACTTTACATCACAAATACAACATGAAAATGTGACTAAATTTTATTTGAATTGAGGAAAACACAGTATTAAAAAGCTGTGGTATCAAGGCAAATCATACATACCCTTCTGTAGGAAATATTTAGTGAAGACAAATAGTTGTGTACAGGCTTGAAAACAAATATGGGAGATTTGTTTATTTTGGTGGTTATACAGCAGTTAGCACTAGTTTACAGGTACTAAATTAGAAACAAAAGCTTACAAAATCTGGTAGTCAACTGTAGTGCTTAAGTGTAGCAGTATCTTTTAAGGAGGTTTGTGACAAAACGTGTGGAAGGTATTTGTGTCCTCATCTAATTATGGTTCATTTTTCAATATACCTATGGTGCTGACCATAATAAGTTTGATAGTTTTCAATGTTGTAAATTGCTATAGCAACTACTGATAAATATTAAATCATTAGAAGGTGACTATGGTTTTATGTCTGTTTTAAGTGTTTTTGACATTTGTTTGAGGTACTTTTCCAACTGTCTCTAAAATTCAAAATTGAGGTTTTGTTGTTGTTTGGTTTGTTTGTTTTTTTTTTTTTACTTTATGGACTGGAAAAAAAAGCAGCATGCTCTGTCAAGAAATCCATTAATTAGTAAAAAATGCTTTACAGGTTAAGTATTAAAAATCTATCAAAGCCATTCTGCAAGGTAATGTGCTTAAAATGTAGATTTTTTTCTTCTTTATACAGTAAAAGCATTCCTCAGATTCATGTTAAAATAGTTTATATGTCACTCTTCTAAAGAGGGAGAGCAGTTTTTTATTAGTCTAGCAAATCCAAATGTGAGCTTTAGTATTTTAAATATTACTTCTAGTACTGTTGTTGGCTTTCCTAGGAGAAACATTTGTAATAAGATTAAATTTTAAGTTATTTGTAGAAATGTGTTTTTAAAAGGTGCTTCTAAAAGAAATATTAGCATTAGTTCATTTACATGAGTGATTTGGAAATCAGTATAAATGGAAAATAATTTTAAAACATTCATATATATGTAGGTTTATCAAATCAAGGGTTTTCCAGATGATTCTGGTACATGGTTGTGCTTTCTTAATCTGACTTACAAACTGATCAATTTCATTGTAACGTTTTGATTTTCAGAATGCATCAAGTTACTGCTCTAATTAAATCTTTTGGGTGTTGCTAATCTAAAAAATTGACCAGAGACCATGTCTCTTTTTTTTAATAATAAACTCTTTTAGGGGTATGTAATTAGAAGTGTTCCTGGTTTCTAGGTTGATAGATAAAGTATATAAATGTTTGATAAATCCTCTAAAACATAAAACACTTATAAAGCCTTACTAGAAGAAAGAGACTGGTATCACATTTCAAATAAATATTTTAGCTCTTTTTCCAAATTGATAATTAACCCTCTCTCAAATGGTTCCGCTTCTTACCAGGTATCTCAAAGTATCTTTTAATGTATTATTATTTCCAATAGTTTTTCTAACAGTAATGTGGATGTGAAGGCTTTGGCACTGTAAGAAAGCTTCATTTGGTGGTGAGGGTATCACTTCTAAAAGGAGTGAGCTATATGTTCAATTTTGTGGTAAACGTATTTACACATACATATGCATACATACATTTATTAAGACTTTCTCCAGCCTGTCTCAACTCTCAGAAAGAGAACTGGCTCTCTTAGCCTGAGCCCCTCTACATGTGAACCTGGGTACTATACACCCAACTGGAATTTGCTGGAATTTCTAAAGAATAGTGCGTGCCCTGTGTGTTTCAAAGGGAGCTCATTGAAACCCTTTAGAGTGTTCACAACATGTTAGATAAACGTCGACCAGGAGAACCCACCGAGCAGCCATGAGAAGGCACTCATGATTAATTGATTGGGTATTCTCTTGCAAAGCATTACACATCACAATTAAAAATGTATTGCACATACTGGCAGTGAGTTAAAAATACTCCAGAACTGGGACTTTGTTTTGTTACATTTCAAAAAGGAAATACCCCCTAAATCAGTTGATGGACAACTTACCCTGAAATTGTGGTTGTGTTGTATATTTAAAATTTCTTGGTTCACAGGATTTTTTTTAATTTTTTTTTTTTTTTTTTTTTTAGCTTTCAGAGCTTGTGTTTGGTCTTAGTAAACTGGCCTTGGGGCATCTGAAAACAAACTGTGCTTGTTAGGAAATTAGCAATGTGAAACTTGACAATGCATACAGAATGTTGCAAAACTAACTGAAGAGCTAATAATGTGGCAATTATTCTGATTTTGGGTAATATGTTGGGTTTTTTTCTTAAAGCCTTGCGCATCAGACATGCCTAAATTTTTATAAACTAGACACAAGAAATAAACTGTGTTTTATAGAAGACCAAGCCATTTCTCAATTGTTTAATTTTCACAAATAGGAACACAATGTGTTATGAGATAAGAAGTAAGGGCAAAAAGACTCCTGATCACCTTGCACTTCGTCCCCACAATTAGGTTGTTATTATGCAGTCTGCATCATTAAACAAGTTATTCTGTCATTCATTTAAAATATTTGAAAAAAAAAAATAGCAAAATGTGAAGTGGGTTTTTTTTAGGTTTTTTTCCCCCCTAAAACTCAAATATTTTTTTCAGGAAGATTGTAGGGGGGGGGGGGGGGGGGGGGAAATCTTCCTTTTCAATTTCCTGGGTGTTCTGTGCTTGAGTTTTATTTGTTTGGTGAGCTGTGTTCCCAGCTCATCACATTTCTCTTTCTAGGGCTTTTTGTTTTGTTTTGTTTAGCTCCTGTAGTTTGGCTTGACAAAAATACTGTATAAGCATAAATACTTCCCTGTTTGGGAGCAGGAAATACATTTGTGACATTAAAAAAAGGAGTAGTAGCTACTATATGATTGTCTTTAAAGGGATTGTCAAGGGATGTCCCAGGAATATACAGTGGTAAAAGTTCTTTGGTAAAATTTACCTTCAGCTAAAATATGTTGAGTTTTGTTATAGTTATTGGTGTAGTAAGATTCTGAAAATGCCTACAGAGCTTGATGCATCATCCTGTGAAAACTAGAACTTCTGATCCTGTGTGTGATTACTCTTGCTACTGTCTCTATGTTACATGGCCAGGGTTTGGTATGTAGAAAGGCATGTCCCTGGGTTAAGCAGTCCAAAGGTGAAAAAAAACCCAACAAAAAACCAAAAAAAACAACCAGAAAAGTGCATGTGATCAGGACTCTGCCCTGAATTGGTTCACAAAAATCTAATTGGCTTCTCCATGCTTCATTCATTTTCACCAACACCAGTCATGTCAAGCTTAAAGGGAAAACAAGATCAAATTTATCAAGTGATTGTAGTGTGGTTATTGCACTGAAAAAATAAGAGACCTCAAAATCAGGTGTTTTGACTAAGATAGGAAAAGCAGAGGACTGACTTTTGTTTAGAATTAAAATGGATAAAACAGGACATAGAAAGTGTGATGTTTTTGTACTTAGTCAATGCCCAAGTTTTTTTAAGAGTATTTTTTGACTAAATAACTGGGCGGTTTTTTTTTTTTTTTGAGAGGCACACATTCCTGGGCAAGGTCTTTCGACACTGTTTGACAACAGTGATCTTCCTCCTGAGGACTATCACTTATTTCACCTGACTTACAGCTCTGACACATTTTATCTGAGATCTCCAGCAGATCATTTTGCAAAGTAGGTAGAATTCTTCAAATTTGGATTCTGTTGCATTTGAGGTCTTCCTTGACAATACATAGATGCCCAAAGAGCACTTTATAGCCATTCAATTATTTATATTTGTCTTGTCTTGTTAATTGCTTTAGGTAGTACAGCCTCAGTTTCTGTCTGGGTACGGCACATTTTTGCAATAAGGAGGCAGAAATCATGGGCAGTCAAGCCCTAGAATTGCTGAGGGAAGCTGTTTGGAAGCAGGGTTTGATGGCCCTGTGGTACAGGGCTTCAGTGGATTGCCAATCTTCCTGGGGATTGTTAGCTCTCTTCCAGATAGCAGTGATTGGAATGGTGATGTTTCTCACCTGTGATAAAAAAAATTTACTGTATAGATCATGCTTTTAAATGTGAGTAAATTTAGTTCTGTTCCTCAAATCTGACATTGCAAAAATGGTGTACTCATTGTTTATAAGAAATTTCATATTTTTAATGAAATATGCTTTGTGTTTGATAGCATACCCAGCCCGTCTTTAAGTTTGGTGATTTCATCTCTTAGCTGTAAAAAGCAAGGTCAGGCCTTACAATATAGTAGCACCAAATGTTAAAAAGCCCCGGATCAAACACCACCTCTGGGTGGCCTGGGCCTCTGTCTGAATTTGCCCCTAGCTTCAGAGGCAGCACTTCAGTTAAAGTCAAGAGCCAACATACTGGAGTGTTTCTGATGATACAAGGACCTGTTCAGAGGAAAGGCAATGTTTTAGCATTTTCATGGAGAAACATTGTGTTATCGATCAATCTAATATATAGTAAAACATTTCTTCAAGTGCTTGAATTAAAAGAAAATCTTAGGCTGTTGGAGAAAATACAGACTGCATTTTAACAAAATGCAATCTAAAAAAAGTCCGGGGGGAAGGAGGTGGAATATTTTCCTAAACTTCATGTATTTATCATTACCACTGTGCTGCTACTGCTCCTTTTGTTTGTTCCAGAAGTGTTTTGTCTTTCTCTTCTCTTGGAAAGGAGATAACTTCCACTTTAGAGGTTCTTGTCATTCATTTTCTGCAATTTAGTCTGTGAAAACCTTGCTATTTACTTACAGAATCTCTCTGTACCAAAACATCACCTCTGGTATGCCTGGCTGTTTGCTCAGCTCACCTCTGGGAAAGATTTGGTTTTGATAAGAACTGTGGAAATGTTTTTCTTCCAACGTGAGGTGGAAGTCATATACTGCAGGAGTACAGTGCCTCTCAATCTGCAAGGTCCCCAAGCACTTGACAAGCCATTACCCAAACTAGCCTGCAGGAACACTAGCCACTTCTGAAATGGACCTTTGGTGATGGCAGAGCTCAGCACTGCTCATGGCATGCGGCCACATGTGTGACAGTTTATGGCAGGAAGCAAAGATTAGTTATTCAAAGAAAACTCTCATGTTCATTATATGTTGTAGTTAAAATTTGTGTCAGGTTTGTAGGGACTTTAATTATAAGACCAAAGTAGTTTTTGGTTTTGGAAAGTTAATTATTTTTTAATGGAGTTTTGGAAAAAGGTCTTTCCTTCAGATGCAGTAATACACAGAAGAAAATAAATAGCATTAGTGCTTTGATAACATGTCAAGTATTGATTCGTTAAGAAAAATTTTAACCAATATTTTCTTTTTAAGACTTATGCCCAGTGTTTCATGAAGTAAACATAGATGCAGGGGGCTACAACTTATCAAAACTAAACCATATCTTTGGTTTTTGCATCCTTCAAGTTACAAGGTATAAAGAAATTGAACACTTAAAGGAAACAAAACTCGGAAATAGACAGCTACAGGATATAGTAAATGCATTTTAACAAGTATTCTCTTAAGAGGGTTTCACCTTACATGTAACACTGGTATAAATGATTAAAGCTCAAGTTTACTCTTTTAACAAGTCTGAGTGATAATTTTGCCCTTTAGGAGTGTGAATTTTATTTTTCACAGCTTTCTTATTGGCAAGGTATTTATTTCAAAGTAATTGCATTTAACTCACAGGGCAGGGTTTTTTCTGGAGATTCCTCCACTAGTTTCTCAGCTCAAATTCTCTTTTAGAGAGATCCGATTTACACAGCGTTAGGTTACAGTATATGTTACAGTGATTGACCAGCAAGTGATTTATTTAATGGCACAGTTGATTTCTAAGGGAAAATCAAATACACGTACAGTTAAGCGGGGGGGGGGACCAAAACAGCACGATTCATATGTATTAGAAGTCTTCACTCTTGCGGACTTGCGGCAAGTCCTGCCCTGGCTGCAGGTAGTGGCAAAATCCTCATCACCCTGAGTGGAACAGGATTATTTACCTGGTGCAGTGTATGGATGCGCATAGCCTAGCTAGAGAGAATAACCTGAATTTTTCATTTTAAACTCTCTAAGTTTTTTAGTGTACTGCTTAAGTACTGTTATTAGTAGTAGTCACACAGTGGACAGTATTCACAATGTCACACAGTGGAATTAGTGGAAGAGCCTGTAAAAGAACCCATATTTCCTTTAAGCTGAGCTCCAGGAACAAATGCTGGGTTTACATAAATATAGCTGTCACTTTTAGGGCCTCCTCCACATTGTTTCCTTAAACCTGGAAACAGAAGGTGTTTTGGGCCATAAAAGGTTTGCTTAGACCTTAAGGATTTGCTTTTACCTGTAAAACTTCATGTGAAAAGTAGAGAAATTGTTTCCCAATAAGAATGGAGATATGTTCATGGTGATGTTCTGTCATAATCTCGTGCATGAACATAATGGCACTAAAAAAGGAATTGTAGCCACTATAAACTGCTTTGATCAAGCTTGAAACAGGCCGTATTTTTAATTTAGTATCTTCAAGTACTTTTTGATGGCCTGTGAAAGACTAGAATTTATTTTATTGGAAGTTCTCAGGTTTCCCAATTGCCCTATGTCCCCACCCTCAGTCTGCGTGTCAGATGGCTGGCCTAGGCCAGGGCACCCCAGGCTCTACTGAGGGCACTGAGCAGCTGGGGGTGTGTGGGCACACTCCTCCATGCCCCTGGACACAGTGTGGATCAGGGCTGGGAACACCCTTGGGTGCAGGCGAGGCTTCGTCTAGCCACACTGGCTAGGAAACCTCAGAAAAAGCAACGTAATCACATTCTACCAGAAAACACATAGATTTACTAGGGGGCTCGGTGCCACCCACGAGGTATAATTTTAGCTAATGTTACAGGAAAGGAGTTCCTAGTTACTGAGGCTGTTAAGTAATGCTGAGGTATAAAATATGTTGTGTTTCTTTTCCTTTTACAGAAAGCAGAAGCCACTGGTGAAAAGCGACCTAGAGGCCGGCCCAGAAAATGGGTAGGTATTTCACTTCCAGATTTATTTGCTGTGTTATAAAGCATGTTATAAAGTCCATTCCTTTACAGAACAGTAATTTTATTTGTAAAAAAAGGCATCCGTCTTCTGTCTCTTTGTTCTGGTGGATTGACTAAAGGGTTAAGAGAGCAAAGAAGTTAATCACAACTTCCTACCTTTAGACTCTGGTAGTTTGCTCAAGACACTTTACAATTAAATGTTTGCTGGGAGTGAATATTTATGTGTATCTTATCAGCATGAAAAGAGGCTCAACTCTTCCTTCAAAAGAGAGTAACAATGAGATAACTTGTTCAGTAATTGAGTAACAAAGGTTAAAGGGGCACTATCAGACATCAGAAGGTGATAAGACTCAGATGTAGAGTGCACAAGATAAAGTTTAAAAACCAAAATGCTTTTGTTCTACATTGCCTGGAAACATGCATATTTTCCTTAAATCCAGTGAGAAAGAGCACAGATGAACAGCAGGATACTTGCACTTAGAATTTAGTTTTTCCATTTAGAGTCATTTTCATGCCTCATATATTTGTAGTGACTGCTAATAGATTTCGTTAAAGGTTTCCGCTTTTCCTGACCCCATTTAGTCTTTAGATGTGTCTATCAGAGGTGTGTTTTTATTCTTCGGCTATGAAAGTATTTCAATCTAGATACTTGAAATTTTATGTTCTCACTGATGTTTACAGCTAATGAGGGTCTGCCTGGTGCACCTCTCGTCTGCATGTTTTTCACTTGTGCATGGGCTTTCATAAGGAAAGTGATTGGGATGTCACTTGGAAAATGAGGTTGAGTATTAGAAGATATGAAAGTGTGGCTGTGTGCTTCATCACAAGTTAACATTTCCGATTTCCCTTTTCCAGTTCCCTTTCCCTTTACCTGCTCAACATTTTTCTTTAAACTTCTTTTTCAAATGCACCCCCACCCATCTCAATTTCAACACCTTATTTCACTCTGTATTCTCTTTCCTCTTGTCAGTTCTGTCTTTTTTTCCTCCATTTTGTTCCGTTCTTTTGCATAGCTGTTAAAAGAGCTGTAAAATTATATGCTTGCAAAAGCTCAAACAGCACCAGCAGGTACTGAAAACTACAGCTAAGGTTCTCTAGAGTATCAGCCACTAAACATGGAATGTTGGCTTTAACAGTCACTTTAAGAACTAGTTCTATTGCATTGTCCAGTGAATGTACCACAGGATATTTCTTTGGAGAAAACAGACCACTGTGTATTAGGTGGGTGGTTTATACCTGCAGTTTTTAAGTCAGGAAGTTTTCAGGTACATGGGGAAGCTCATTGATATTAAAAAAAAAAAAGGTGGCTTTTTGAAATATACCTTTGCTGATGATCTTCTTATAAGCAGCTTGGAGAAGGCAAATGCCAAATGCAGTAAAACATATCAGTTCCTGTCTGCTTCCTCCTGTCTGGCTTGGTCCTTGCATACATGGATGCTGAGTGTTGCTTGCTTGATCCTTACCTTGGGTGCAGTCCCTGGGTAAATAGCAAAAATACCTGGTTTATGAGAGTAATTAATTTATAACAGTCAGGCCATCCCCACTGAATTAGGAATGTATGACAGGTGAATAGGGATGGTTGACGAGTTTAGGGAAAAGGCAGCAGCCTGAAATGTTAAAAAGATTTTCTCTTCCAAGTACTCATAGTCAGAAACTAAGGTGAGTTTTCAGTGAAAAGGGCTAATAAAGCAATTCTGGCATCTTGTAGGCTATACTGTTTCCCTTTTACGTTTGTATCTTTATGAGGAAGAAAGAATAGGCGGTGTCAGTGGAGCATTCAGTATGGAATGGGCTATTTGCCAGGTCAAGAATCTGATTTTCAGAAATGGGAATTACTGAAATAGTAGGTTGTACGCATTACTTTATTATGAGACCAATACTTTCAACAGTTTCACTCATTTTTTTAAATTAATGCATATTTTGAAATTCGGTATTACTTTGCTGTTGTGCCTGTTGAAAGCATAGTCTTTTTGTTTTCTTATTCCAATTATATGATTGCTTCTTGTAATTTTCAGAGATAATGCTGCAATCTGCAGCTTTCATTGAGATAATTCTTCAGATCGTGAGAATCAAATGTGCCATTTTTTCCCCTTCTCTTTTTTCTCTCTTTCCAGTTTAAATTAAGTTCACAGGTTCCTTCTCTGTGCATGATGAAGTGGAGAATGATGTTATATTTTTCTCCAAAAAGAGACATGATTCAATTACTATACGCCATTATGGTGCCAGCTATAAGCAAAGCTTATAGTTGAAATCAAGGGAGGAGTCTGCCTGAAAGCAGATAGTATGGCATCATCCTTTCTGTTTGGACCTCCAACATGTAGCCAGAAAATGTCCTTTTTTGTCACCCATACTTCAGTTTAATCCTTAATGATTATATTCTTCCTTAATCCAATTTACTTATTATCAAGCCTTAATCATGCTGGATCAGTACCAGTGAAAGCAGGGAGTGTGTAGGGTTTTTTTCTTGGAGAGGGCAGAATTCTAAGTTTTCATAAGTTTGTAACCCTTTTTTTGGGAGTCTAGATGTTCTGTGTCATATGTTGTTCATCAAATTGTAAAGTATTATTTCTGCTGTTTCCTTCAATATGCACATGCAGAGACATATGACCTAACAGACCACTGTAGAATTCCAGTAGCTGGTCTTTCTGCTGGTTCAAATTAAGTATTTAATGTTTGTGACTCACAGGGTATTTATTTATATATTATTTTTTAGAAGAGAAGTAAATCTTTTTTGACTGGTATAAAGCTGAGAGGGGGAGGGAGAGCCCAAGTGAAGAGGACAAGAAGCCCAGTTTATCACAAGCATATGAGACATCAAATTATCTTTTTAATACAATAATTTGTACTTTGCAAAGTTGTCAAAGGAAAGAAGACCCTTGTCAATAGAACAGGCGGTAAAGATTAAATAAAATCTTCTGAAAATAAAATATTCAGCTACATAGAAAAGGTTTCTAAATGTGGAGAGCTAATTGAATGAAAGTCCTGAAGATAACAAGGTCAAGCAGGTGAGAAATAAACATAGTTGAAATCAGAAACACAGTGCCTGCTGCTATAAAACTCATCTTCACTGTAGGTTGCTGCACGTGTGTGGAACACATTGAAGGCTGTGAGTCTATTACCTATTAACACTTTTCATGGGGGCCTAAGTACTCCTTAATTTTAGAGGTTTTATTGCACAAACATATTCTAAGCTCCTTAGATGCATCTACATTAGTGTGTTAGGTCAAATCAGGAGTATACTTTGAAAATGCATCTCCTAATTTTCCCCACTTACTGTATGTGTTGTGTAGCAGTCTCAGAGCTCATTGGTTTGATCCTTTCAAATGAAACCAAATTGGAAGATATGCTGCCGAAGTGCAGTCTGGTAGACATTCAGCTCACAGGACTAGGCTAGAGTGAAATAAAAACCTCTTGAAAGGTGTGTGGTTTGGACCTTAGGTCCTCAGCACCATCCTGTGGTACATATTGTAGACATAGTCTTTGATGCGTAAAAAGGGCTGTGAAGCAACCTGGTTTTTATTAGCAGAATTATTTTATGTAGCACAGACAAATTCATAGCCATGGAGATTCAGATTCAGAGAAGTCAGTGAAAGGTTTGTCATTAACTTCATCACGGCCACGTGTTTGCCATTGAGGACTGATGGGCTCAGTGATGGTTTTGCTCATTGCTTCACATAACCCTTTGTAAAGAGCTATCAAAAGTTTTTTTATTTATTTAATTTGGGTATACCTATAATTTGACTAAAAAGGAAGGGACTGAAGGTTTACGAGTAGAGCAGAGGATTAAGTAATCAATTGTTTTGCTGTTTGTTTCAAAGAACTGCATGGAAAAGCCCTGGAAATTTCATAGACTTCTAGTGCTCTCAGGCATCAGTTTAATGGAAGAATCTGAAACCCAGTTTTGAAGTTGATGCTTAAAAGGGTATTTGTTTTTTATTTCCATTGTTTTTGTTGAGTCTTTAGGTAGAATTTTTTTGTATTTCCAAATTGTTTAACTTGAACCACAGACTCTCTGCATGACATGACAGAGTTGTTCCAAATGTCCAGGGAACAGTCCAGAGCTTTTTACAGCCTTGAGCAGGACTGTGATGAGGAGGAGAAGTGGCTGATTCCATGCTATATAGATGTTTTAAAAGATGGATAGATGCAATTCTAGAATTTGCATGATTTTAACAGCAGAAGAGGATCGGTGACCTTCTGACCAGGGATGTGCAGGATATATCTGCTTGTGCATGTCATCACTGAAGCCTAAGTAAGAACTGTGACTTGCTCAGAAAACTTGCAACAATTCTGTTTTCTGCTAGATAGTATAGATAGCACATTTCAGTTTGGTACAAGATAAGGGATAATAAGAAATTAATTTCCTTAAGCAGAGTTTTAGTCTGATCTAGTCATGATCATCTAGACAAATTCAGAGCGTAGGGCTGTTCAGCCTGGAGAAGGCTTCAGACGGACCATAGAGCAGCCTCCCAGTACCCAAAAGGAACTACAAGGAAAATGTGGATGGACTTTTTACAAGGGCCTGTAGTGATGGGACAAGGGGGAATGGCTTTAAACTGGAAGAGAGTGGGTTAGGTTAGATATTAAGAGGAAATTGCTTACTGTGAGGGTGGTGAGACACTGGAACAGTTGTTCAGAGAAGTTGTGAATGTCCCACCCCTGAGAGTGCTCAAGGCTAAGGTGGATGGGACTTTGAGCAACCTGGTCTAGTGGAAGGTGTCTTTGCCCATGGCAGGGTCGTTGGAACTAGGTGATCTTCCAGGTCCCTTCTGACCCAAACCATTTGATGATTATAGTACTTTTTTAAATGAGGACAGAGTTTCGCTTTATACAGAATGTCAGTTTAAGCAGTGCCAAACCACATTTAAAAAAATCATTACAAAAGTGCTTTTTTATAATAGCTTTTTCTTCAGATTATTTCCCAGTGCAATTCTAACACAGCTGAGATACAAAACCTTAAACATGGAATTGGTGAGATGTTTCTATGCCTGTAGTTCCTGTGTCAGGGCAAGAACTCCTAATGCTCATTAAGATTTTGAAAATGAGGTTCTGTATTTTCAAGAAATACATGTCAAGAAAATCCCATTGCCTCAGAGGACCCACTAGTGTTTTGAGGGTATTTCTTGTCCATATTAGTTCAGTTGGTCAGAGCATGGTGTTAATAACACCAAGGTTGTGGATTCAATATCCATACAGATGTTCACTTAAGAGTTGGACCTGATGATCCTTGTGGGTCCCTTTCAACTCAAAATATCCTGTGAATCTGTGAACACTGAGCCTTTCCACACCTAAGTCAGGTTTCTAAGTCAAGTTTCTGCCTAATAGTGACATACTCTGTGATGTGAAGTCATTTAACTAATTTTTCTTACTTCTCATGCAGGCAGTCATTTTTGTCTCATGTGAAATCATGGTCTAAGAGGTGCTTAAATTAATGGAGGCTTCTTCACTAGGTGAAGAAGAAAGAGAAGAATGTTCTGAAATCATAGTCCATCCTGCTCCAAAGAAGACTTTGTTAATAGTTGTGGTGAATTTTCATCTGGATATATTAATCTTTTGACGTTATGGAAGACAACATAGACAATAAAATAAGACACGTATCTGACTTGTAGATAGCAAAAGGTTAGTGTGAGGCTTTCCCCCCTTTGATGTGGTGCTTACCAGTGTGTTCCTAAGCTAGGTTAGAGATTCAGTTGTTATGAGGACATGTATTTATTTAAATTAAGTACTACCAGGTCCGTTTGGAGCAAAGCATGATTGAGGTAAAATTTAAGTCATGTATATTGGATGATGAATGAAAAAGTTACTATTTATGTAATTATAGAAGGTGGCACAGATAAAAATTCAGTTTCTTGTTCTTGGAAGAATAACATAATTTCACTTGAGTCTTTACAGCTTTTGACTGCTGTATCTGTGGTGTTACTGCTTCATGTGAAGCACATTGTGAAAATGTGCATATGTTGCTGTTACTTTAATCTTCCAAGCTACCTTAGTTTCTTTCTGAAGGTCATGGGTACTATTTTATAACTTGGTAATATGAAATACCTTCTTTCTTGAACATGTTCTACATCTGTGTGGGCAAGAATGTCAGCTGAGAGTGTTCATTGTTTCAGTGGTCTAAAGAGCCTGAAGGGGCTTTTATAATTATGAAAAAAGGACTATTGACCTCTCTCCTTTAAAATTCCTGAACTTAAGAAGTAGATGAAGGACATGAGTTAAAAGCCTTAAAATCTTTATACCTATACACTTACTTTCCAGTTCAGACGACCTGTAAAATAAATCATCTCTCAAAACATGAACATTTTGACAAAAGCAGTGATTGTTGAACTTTTCTCCTCTGACTAACAGATGCTTTTTTTTTTTTCTTTTGTCAATTTTTGTTTGTTTGTTTGTTTGTTTTTAATTTTCTCTTCAACATTCTAGGAAAGGAGAAAAATCATCTTACGTGCTTGTACCAAATGCATTAAAAATCACTAAAAATATGTTCGGTCTCCCCAGTGTTCAGAGAAGTATGTGTCTTCATTTCTTTAGACATTTGTCTGAGCAAGTAGTGTCCTTTCTTGGAATTTCAGAGTCTGTTCTTTGTTGGTATAAAGGGATGTGGCAACATTTAGTTGAAATAGACCACAACAGAAAATTTAGCCATGATATTTCTTTTCTAAAATGCATTTATATTAGCAAAAGAATATTTCACTCATTCTCTAATTCACTTCCACTTCTGTTAAGGTATGTTAATAGATATCATCTTAGCTAAAAAATTACTTTGACTTCATCTGATGTTTCAGACTCATTAAAGGAAAATCTTTTGTTCTGTTTGAGGTCCAAAGAAGAAATTTTATCAGGTAAAAAATGCATAAAGTAAATTTAGAGCATCTCTAGTGAAAGACAAACTGAAATTCTTAGCTATTTCCTTTTTATGATCTCAGATGATGGGTGTTCAAGAACTTTAAAGATCAGTTTTCCATTTGGCTGTGTACTTTGATTTTATAACCCTCACTGCCCACTTTACATACGAGGAAACTGAGCACTGAGGCTGTTTGCGGCAACATCAGGAGGCATTTTTACACCTGCAGTGTTGGAATTCTTAGGGTTTTTTTCTAGCAGTTATCAGCAATTGTGCATCCAAATACCTGACAGAGAAAATGTACCAGGTAAAGAAAAGTACAGGCACTCATTCTTGCTCCTACAATTCCGTTTTCACCACTGAAAATGTTATGAATGCAGAAAGAGAAGCCGGGCCTCACCTCCATTGAAAGTGTACTCCACAAGGTTAATTGCCTTGCCCAAGGAAATCTGTAGGAGAGCCAGGAATAGAACTCGGATTTCCTGGCAGCCTGCCCTGTGCCTTCAGCTCAAGGCCATCCTCCACCAGTAAAGCTTGCTTGAGAGCACATTGGATGAGGCAGGGAGGGAAAGACACTTTTCAGTCCTGTATTTTAAACCAATATATATTTTTTTACCTGTTTCTGTAAATTCAGGTGTGACTGTTTCAGTATCTCTAGTATATGTGTAGCTGGTGGGCAGTGAGGAGTATGAGTAAGATATTTAAACAGTATATATATATATCATGCCTGGAGATATTTAAAATGTATGTAGATGTGGTCCTTAAGGACATGGTTTAGTGGTGGGCTTGGCAGTGCAGGATTAGCAGTTGGACTGGATGATCTTAGAAGTCCTTTCCAACCTAAATGATTCTGTGATTATGTGATTCTATATACAGGATAGAATGAAAAGATTCAGGACCAGAAGGGTCTTGAACTGATCCCAAATACAAGCCTGAAGGGTATTTGATACATATTGATACTTTCTCATCTTTGTACTTTGGTTACATAGAAGTCCAATACTGATTGATTAAATGACATAGTCAGAAAAACAACATGCCTGGTCCCTTGAGTATTTGGAATATGGTTACTCTGCTTTTGAGCGTTAGCTGATCTGAGCCGTGGCTGTGGGACAGGGCCATTCCAAGTCACCTCATCTAGAGATGGTATTTCCATTCCCTGTTCTCTTGAAAGGTAGTGCTGCAGAAAGAATAAAAAGCCATGTTTAAAAGTGTGATCCAGGAGCGAAGATTCGGAGTCAAAACTCCTAGGTTTTCTTAGAATGTCTAACTAATTGTGCCACTTATTTAACATAATTTAATTCTGCTTTATACTGCAAGCCCCCATAGTGCGGTAGCCGTACAGGAAAATATAACTTTTTTTCTCTGCAAGAAAAGGCCATCTTATAAATGGCACTCAGTCCCTGTGTGGGTGAATTTACTCCTGTCAATTAAGAGTTACCATAATAATTAAAGATGGGTAATACAATAGCTTTGTTCTGCATTCTTTACAGACCCAAGCAGGCAATGTGGATGCTGAAGCAATGCAGGGTTGATCCTCTTCTGGAAGAGTTTGGGGGAGGCTGGTACTGTGATAATTAATATTTGGAGAGTACTTTCAGGTGTTTGAATGAAAGTCATTATATGCTTTAAGTGCAAGTATTGTTATTTCCTCTTCCTTAATCCTGAGTCTAAACCTCACTTCAAATTACAGTTCAGTGTAACATTTTAGGTATGAGGCTAGATTTTCAACAAGAAAGTAGGCTTCCTTCATTAAATAGCTGCAAAGTATCCTTGCCAGGAGTAGTCTTCTAATTCTGTAGCACACAACACTGAGTGAATAAAAATAATTTTTTTTTGTCTCTGCTCTTTTGAATTTCTTTTGTGCTAGTTCCTATTTAAAATACAAATGGAGAATAGTTTACAATAGCATTTACAAGTCCACCTGTTTTTTTCTCCCAAGACCTATGTGAGATATTCATCAGACTGCAAAGGAAAACCAAAATAAAAGTAGAGGGACAAGACCCTGACATTTGAAAATTGTAACTTCAGAAGCTGTATTGCTTAAACAAATTGGTATATGCAGTGTAATGATTTAAAGATGCAGTAGTGACACTGTTACTAGAAGAGGAAGAAATATTTTCAGGTCCAAGAGAATCTAGATATTTTCAGTCTTGGGGGAACCCTGAAATGGGTAACATGGAGGCCTGGGAAGATGACAGTCTGAATGAAAAAGCCCTATGTTGAGAAGCATGTAATTGTGGAGTGGAGGCTGATAACACTGACAGCACTGTTTGCTTGCACTCCTTTGTTGCTCTCTGTTCAGAAAGGTTCTGGTTGCACAGAAGATGCTAATCAGCCTTGCTGTTACTGTAGGCTGTTGGTGGGATATGATTTCCTTCTTTGCAATACAATGAGACAAGGAGGCTTCTTCCAGGTTGTTTTGATGTTGCAGTGATTTCATTTCATGAAGGAAATCTTGCTTCTGCACAAGGGCAGCCACTAGCCACTCTGTGCTGATGGGAGGAGAAGGTGGGTTTACTTCCCAAACACAGGCATCTCAGGATTTCATCTGTTTTCTTTCACGGCATGACATTACGGGGAATCCATTACACCCAAGCTACAGCCTGTCTCACTAGGGTTTTAGATTATATCATCCATTCCCTTCCAGGACAGGCTCCTAAAATATTTTAAAAGTCCATATATTATCCCTGGAGATACTTAAAAGACATATAGTTGTGGACCTTAGGGACAGGGTTTAGTGGTGGACTTGACAGTGCTGGATGAATGGTTGAACTTGATGATCTTAGAAGTCTTTTCCAACCTAAATGTTGAAAATTTGCCTTAATGCTCAAAATTTTTTACAAAAATAATTAATACTTCTCCTCTGCGTGGCATTTCAGCTTCAAGAGAAGGGCTGAAGAATGCTTCTCATCCAGGAGAACACAGGAGCTTGTGATTGGGACACTTATATAGGAGGTGTAGATTTAAATCTTCATCACTTCTGCCAATAGATAGACCCCCTGTGAACAGTCTTGCTCAGAGATGCTAATGTCCAGGCTGGATCTGAGCACTGTGAACAGTGCTGTGCTCTGTCCTGGTAATAGATAATTGTTGTGGTTTTAAAATAACTCATGAAAAAGTCATCTGAGGGCTTCTCCAGGGGTGGAGCTAGATTTTGGATGGCTGTTCACTGAAACTTGAAATGCAATGAAGTTTTAGTGGGGAGGTAAGGCTTGCTGCCTTAGATTATGAATTTTAAGCATGTTCAGCTAATTAAACCGAGAGGACTTGAAGGTTAGTAAGAAAATACTAGGCAACTGAGGAACTTCCAGAGATAGCTGCAGAGAACAGATGGATCAAACCCCACGCTAGTGAAATCTCCACAACCATAAGTTGTTATTTGTGTGTTTCATAGCATGGATGCTAGAATTTTGCTGGCAATGGCTTGCTTCAGTCTATTTTCATGTGATTTTAATTCCTTCTCTTGCAAGTTCAAATTGTAGTCGCTGTTACTATTGCAAGTATTGTAGAGTTTAAGGGAGGTTTTTGGCAGTTCGGTTATATATCTGTATGAGTTCTATTTCCATAGCAGTTTTAGGAGACTAGGAATGAATAATGTATGTCTTTATTCTGCTTTTTCTTTTCACTTCTTTAAAATAAACTCTCTGTTTTCAGTTTGTTTTGTTCTACTCTGTCAATCCTGACAACTGTTGAACTGTGGAACTGCAGGGTCAGACTTCGGTGGTGCTTACAATGATTTAAATAATAGTACTGATAAATTAAATTTGATTGTAAATCTGTATTGGTGTCAATGGGAATGGCATCTGGTCCACAGAGGTTGGTTTACCTTGATTAAAAGTGATTTGCCAATGGTGGCAGTCTCCATTTTGGAGACTCTGAGATTATCAGTGATTTGGCATGATTTAGGGCTTTTACATCCTGTCTGTTCAGAGTAACTGCTGAAAGCTTAAAAACAATCAGGCTGGTAGTTTCTGTATGCAGCAGAATTCATGATGTTACCTAATATATTACCCAAATTCATTTTGACAATTATCAATTATCCTCATAGACAGCAATTGGAGCCTTTTACAAGATGCAATAGAAACACATATGTGAGCTTCACTGTTATGATCTTATCAAAATAATACTGGTATTAACATATTCTTGGGGTTTCCTTAGTATTCAGACAGAACCCATTCAGGCTCTGGCTGCTTGTCCTGCTTTGTTTCCTGTTAATGATGCTAAATGCCTTGAGAAATCTGCTTGGGGACCCTCCTTCCATGTACAACTGTGTATTTGGGTCTTGAAAAAAACATCTCACACAATTGACAAAGTATATACAGTACTTGGATCACAGTATTAAATATGTAGAGGAGATGAGGTGCCCTTTGACATGGCATGCACTGTTGCATTCATTAATGTTCATTAACATTCATAAACTATTCGGAGGCGCCAGAGGTGTTTGAAGTTCTCAAGGTACTTCTGCAAACTTCCCATTCAAGTCAGGAAGGACCATTCAAGCAAATGTTTTATCAAGACTTACCCATAAGTCTGATTGAGATAGGTAGACTGCCAAATGGTCTGCTAGTGAGTCGCTGCTCCTGGTCAAGTAGATTGAATATCCAGCCAGAAGATGCGTGATAAAATTTTAGGTTTGTTGAAGTTAATGGCCAAACTCCTAAAGAAATCACTTGCCTGGGTTTCAGCCCTTCTCCATCTGCCACTAATGTGATATATATCTGTGTCTGCTGCTGTTACAAGCTCTATAAATTGTGTGAGTAGTCATGTTTGCACAGAACTCTGGTAATTTGAGGAAGATCATCTATACATGTTCGACAGAAATTTTACGGTGACTCTTACATAACAAGAACAGTATTGACTAAATCTGTGAATGTGATAAATTTGTTATTAATGTCAGCTAAGTTTTGAGCAGTCACTGCATGAGTAACAGGTGGACTAGACTTGTACAGAGATACACACAGAAGATTTTTATTTTTGCTTTTTTAATTATAAAGCAACTTGTATGCCACATAAACAGTAATGCTTCTTAAAAGGAGAACTTCTTTCTTCTTTAATAATTTCTGTGGACTATTCGAAAAGTGAAATATGGACACCTCTGTACTGTAACCTTCAGCATATTTTTCAAAGATATATAAAGATGTGGTTTTGAAAATGCCTGAATTATCTTGCTTTTTCTGCATGCATAACTTTCATTAAGCTGTGGTCATAGGTAGATACATACTGAGGGTATATTAGTCACTGAAACAAATTCTTTTTAAGGTGAGTCTGTGTAAGGTAACTTTGCGCCTCCACTGAAGTGAATCCAATAGCAAGACTCCAACTTGCTTGGTTGAAGTCAGGATTTCTCTCTCCAAAGGCTTGTAAATGGTGATATGTAAATTGGAAACCCTTTCTTAGTTATGCTAACAAAAAGCCACCTATTATTGTTTTGAGTAAGGGAAAGAATTTGCCCATTAATCTGCAGTATATCTTGAGGGAGAAGGTTTTGCACATTGTATTTTTTGTTTAAACTGGAACCAATCCTTTAGGTAAAGACAATATCCATTGCACAGAGAACAACAAAGAGAAACCATGCTGTATCTGAAGTTCACATATGAGCCTAGAAACGTTTCAAAATTATATCCTTAATAATAATTTTGCTCCAAAGAGAAAGCTACTTTATCTCTTTCATTGCTCATTTCAGGAAGTAGGTCTCAGAACCTTTGCAGGCAAACCAGATGGAATTGCTTTCCAAGAAAGAGGTTGTTGATTCCATTGTGCCAAATCACAAAAAGAGCTATTTAAGGGAAAAGTTAGAGTCATCATGATGTTTTTACATAATTATAAATCACTCTGCTTTTCTTTGCATGAATAAAATTTCAAAAAGTAATTAAGTAATGCACCAGAGTAAGTTTGTGCATTGCAAAGCTCTGTATAACTTTCTTCACATCCCTGAAGCTATTATCTTAAGTGTATAATAAATGGGATGCAGAACTCTAGCAATTTCTTTAGCTTTCTCTTTTTTTTTTTTTTGTTAGTTT
>VZTJ01003728.1:464922-582054 GCA_013397795.1 Orthonyx spaldingii | reverse complement strand
AAAAAAAAAAAAAAAAAAAAAAAGGAGGAATTCTGTCCTTTCTTCTCACTTCTGTGGTGTGAGCATTCCAGACACTTTGCACAAATACAGAAGCAGAGGTGAACATAGCTGTTCATCCATTCTGTGCTTGTCTTCTCTGGGTCAACATTGAATACTTAGCTTGCCTGCTCTCCTCTTCCTTCAGGGCTACATAGATGTCATGGATAGAAACCTTGAAAAAGTTCTCATTTTGAGTAATTTGAACATGATCAGGCTGTTGAAAAATTGAAAAGGGCATTTATTTAATTTCAAAAAATGTCTGATGGTTTATTTGGAGGCTATCTAAAAAAATAAACATCTAGTCCAAGACTAACAACTATGAGAATATGAGAAGTATGCGAAATTTCAGTTAACCTTTGAGAAAATCCTACAGTAAAGAGTAGAAGACAGGCAAAAAGAAGGAACAAAGAGCCCAAGTCTCTATAAGACCTAGAGTAGTGGGAAAGTGTCACTTCTGGATTCTTGGATTGAATTTGATCTCACCAGCCAGTCAGCTCACTTGTGTCCCATGTCCTGGTATTAGAGTTTTCAGTGTAGGGTGAGCAAATGCCTAATTTATCCATCTCTTGTTTTGCATGCCTATCATAGCCTCTCTGCCTCTTGCAGTCTAGGAAACTGAAAGGAAAAATAATTTTTCTTCTTTCAGAAACAAAAGTGATGTGGAAACCTCTTTTGTTTAGAACAGTTATGCTCTGTATATCAAGGCTCAGGGTAACTCTTAGTACCTGGGTTAGATGTGGAAAGATATAGTTCAGGAGGTTATATTCCTCTTTTTGGATTCTGTTGCTCAGTTAGATACCTGGGGAACTCCTAGTAACTAGTTCATTATGGTTATCTTGCATTATTGGAGATGGAATAGCCAGACCCCAGAGACAAAAAGCCATATCAGCTTGAGGATGAGGGCAGAATCATGGGAAGTTTGAAGGTAGTTCAAAATCACTTGGTTCCCTTCATATCCTGTCTTAATCTGAATGTCTGATTTTGCATTTCCAGGGAGTGCAATGAGTTGGATCCACAGTTTATGATTTAAACTGCTGCTGACATCAAGCTTGTGTTTGGGTGGCAACACATCAGCACCATGAATGACTTATGTATGAAACAGAAATTTTAAGGAACATTTTCATATTTGTCTCGAGTGAAAAGGAGAGAATATTATTTGTGCAGATGGAAATGTCCGTGCCCACTGAGGTGCAGTGTTGTCTTTGCTAAGCTCAGATATATTTGTGTTTGAGTGTGGATTTTCTCCTTTGCACAGGGGTTCTCCTTCTATCCAGTCTGTCAGTGAAGTCATAACCCCACGGCTGACATCATAGTCTGTAATCATGGAAAGTATTGCAATCTCACAAATACAGTCTCTGAATGATGGGAAAATGAGCTGTAAGACAGGAAGTTGCTGTTTAAACTCAAATCAATGGTAATTATCAGAAATAGAGAAAGTAATAAGACATAGTTCTGTAGGGCCAAACTGATTTTTGATGTAGTACTGGTCAAGGCACTTGAGTTACTCCAGGGAGGAATTTACCCCCTGTGTCTGGAATGACTTGATGGCAAGCATAGAGAGGAAGTGAATTTATGCTCCAGTTTAATACATTGGAAAGTTTTCCCTGGTCTGAAAGTCTTTCTTTATCTCTGAATTTCCTGGCTTTTGTGGATTTATATTAGATCTTTAATGTTATTTCAATGTATTTTTTCTGGTGTTTGATGTCTTTTGAGTTGTTTTTACTGGGATTATAATATATATGTATTTAATGAAAGCAAAAGCTGTCTCCCATTAAGGAGGTTGCAAAGCTTTCATGAACGCTGAATAGTTACCAAGTGCAAGGTGTCTCATTTTCGCAAGTTGGTGGTTGTTACTTGTGTGGCTGAAATATTCATTTCAATAAGAAGATGCAAGTATCTCTTGAACATTTTAGCACCTCTTTTCCAAGGCTAAATATTACTGCAATTTTTACTTTTTTACCAAAGGATTGCCTCGCCAACTTTAGTGCAGAGTTCTTGTAACCTCTTAAAATTAGTGATCTACTAATCAGATAAATAGAACATCAATACATTGTGCTTGTCAAACCTTGACAAATAATTATTTGTAAAACATGTGGAAAAATGGGATAATTTATATGTTGTACCTATATGCAAGTTTTCTCACCCTTATTCGGAAGATATCAGAATTCCCTGTTCTAAGCCTGGTAGGAGGCAGAGATAATGTGCAGTTAGGCCATAGGGAGTGGAGGCTTTTGAGGATGGAAGTGAATTAAGGGTGTTACTTGTGCACAAGCCAAATTCCTAACAGAAACAGAACTTGGTTCTCCCTCGTTTGCATAGTCTCGTAAGTCCATGTCATTTCCCCATTTATGTCATGATGTAAGAGAACAAGGGATAAGGCACCACGAAGAGTTGGTTTTAGTTGGATCTGAAGTCCATCAAGGAGCTTTTTTTTTTACCATTAGGCCAAATGCATTGTTTTCCAGGGGAAAAAAATCCATCCATAGATTAGCCACAGAATAGTTGTTTTGTTCCCTTTTTAGAAAGAAAGAGAAGCATAAGGTTCACAGTAGTTTGAAAGTAAGGTCCTGTGTTCTGTATCTTATCAAGACATAGCAAATATATTCCTAGCCAGTAGATTTTCCTGAATGTTGCCCGTGGACCAAAAGTCGTGAAGGAAAATTCTTCTGTCCCTGGTCTGTGTCAGCACTGTGTGAACATATGTCATAGATCAAGTCTGGAGGAAAGTTTTTGTTTTCCTTTTTTTTTATTTCTGCAAATACTTGCAGTAAAACTTTTTTAACAGTTCATCTGTTCAACTTGTTTATTCCCTACTTGCAGTTTTACTAATCCTTATTTTTTGTGACATCATAATGATTTCCACAGCAACCAATTGTGAGATTGCAAACAAAGGGTTATGACTTCAGGTGCAGAATGAATAGACAAACTCTTAAGAAACAGGTTTTCAGACAAATGACCCTATTAATAAAGAATAAGAGGGTTGGGTAAAAATCCCCAAACAGATGATGTGCAGTACCGACAGAGGTGATTCAAGCTGAATAGTTATTAGGATTTCCTGTGAGGCTGTAGTGTTGCTTGAAGGCCATAAAAATACATGAATCTGCAAGAAATTATTTTTTCATCTCTTTAGAAATGCTCAAGTTGCTATTTAAAGCTGCTGTGTTTGTCAGAAAAAAGTTACCTCTTGTTTCAAAACAACACAAGCCCCCAGGGTGTAACTATTATTGAAAAGCACACTGTTGATTCCTCAAGGACTTTGTTGTGTCATCCATGTGTAGGTGAGAGCCATAATGAGTTTCTTGCAAAAGTTTCATCTGATTATTAGCAGCAAACATTTCTGATGAACTTCATTGCTTTCACTGTTGGAATGAAGGGACATGGTGAAGGAATTCTACTAGCAGTAATTTTATGTTTGACCATGTTTCCTACATCCAGCTTCACTTTTGGATTTACAGCTCTTCTTTCACTTCTGCTGTTTAGTGGGACTCATAAACCCTGTTCTAAACAGTAATGACAGTCGTCGGTGTGGAGGACTGTCCCCCTTACGTCCCCACCAAGCAGCTAGATTTTTAATTCCTCCCCAATACACTGGAGTTGTTAGTTTAAACAAGACAAGAGATGCAGGACTGGTCCATAACAAGCAAGTAGTTTCTGGGGCTATGCTTTTGTGTTTGTATTCCTGTAGTCCTTCTTCCTTGGGCAGTGTGTTGGGAAAGCTTGCAAATCACAGCAGCTTTGTGAGTTCGTTTCTTATGCTTCTTCCTGGCTCCTGACGGAGATGGAAACCTGTCTGTGTCCATGCTTTGGCCTTGATTCAAGACTTTGTGCAGAGTTCATGACCTCAGCTCACTTGAGACAGGTACCTGTCACCCTTCAACCACCTCATCTCTCTGTGGTAGCAATCTTCTCCCCCTACCCTGTCTCTGGCCATTTTTTTCAAAAAGCACCTAAAAAGGAATAGCAAGTTTGTGGTGATTTCATTAAATGGACAGCATATCCTCTGAGCTTTCCTATTATGGGAACTTTCCTCTCTCCATGCTTTTTCTTCAGCTTCTTCACATACCAGACCTCAAGACAGGATTCATATTTGTTGGTGTGTCAATTAATAAAATTGCAACAGGTCTTGCTTTATTTAATTGTGTTTGTGTTCTTCGGCTATCTTTGTCTTACTTTTGTTTCCCTCTTTTGATAATAACAGGAGGGATTTCTGTGTGGACACTTGTTCTAGCTCTAAATACTTTCCAAATTTCCTTTCCCTTATAGTTTCCCACAGGCACTATTTCTTAGTTTCTCTGATATACTTCCCTGAGGATTTGTCTCTTTTTTTCCCCTAGCATTTCAAAGTTTGGACAGGGATTCTCCGCTTCCTGGAGTTTTAATAATTACATCCTCTGTGCCCAGCCGCAGCCTGCTAATGGAGCCATGCGCACTGGGTTTCTTATAGGAATTTTCTGTTTGCTGCTCCCAAGAGAGCAGAAAGTCTTCTCACAACTGGTATTGGATTAAGAACAACAAATGCTTTGGGCTTTTCCTGAGCAGCAGGACTGTCTGGGAGTGGCTGCTGACTCTTGTTTTATCCATCCTGAGGAAACGACCGGTGTAGGTTTGCTAGTCATTTTGATGAGAAGAGATGTGAACAGTTGTTCTGGGGAGTGGGATGTATTGTGCATAACATTTAAATCACGTTTCTTGTGTAGACTTTACAATTATTTGTGAAGATGATACCTTTTCCCTTTTGAACAGTAAGACAATTTTGATAACTCTGTCCCTAATACAATTTCTTCAGGTGCTTGAAAATTAAGTTTCTGTAAAGGTGAATATACTAGATTGTTGCAGAGATACTTTTCAGGGATGTGGAGTATTTTCAGTTTGTGTGGGTGATATTCAGCTAACTAGGATAGATTTATAATTGAGGTGATTAATCTGTTTTCCTCAATGAGTAATGAGTCAAGAGGTGATCAGCCATTCCTTGAGCTGTCTCTGTGGTCCGAATATAAAGCCATGCCACGAAGAAATGAGAAGATTAGTTGTAAGGTTCTTGTTTTATTCTTCTTCCCCCTGTTGCCTGTCATGTTTTCCCTTGTGTCCTCTGGGCCAGGTCTTCCAACCTGCTGCAGATTGCCTCTCTTTTCAGTTCTCTTTCAGTTATGTAAACTGGGTGTATGGGGATGGTTTTCCTAGAAATATTTACCGTGGGCCTTGTAGACAAAAGGGCAAATCCGTTAGCTTTGACAGGAAGTGTACAGACATCAACAGTTCGTGTCGGCTGAGGTTTTTGTATGCCAGAAAGAACAAAATGGATAAAAAGAAAACCTGTTGCATTTATCAGGTACCTAGAAAATCTGTGGGTGTCAGTGGATAAATGCAAACACACACTCTTTGCATTCCTGGTCTGGAAGCACTCTGAAATCCTGCTGCAATTGTTGTGAAGTCACTCACCTTTATACGCACTGAGCCATATTTTAGCCATGCTGTGGGTGGTTATTTTAGTCTCACTTTCACAGTAACTGTACCTGGAATGATTACACCAGCAACAATGTGAAACATCTTAATGCAAAGGGCAGCAATGGGAAGCAGTAGGCTGGAATCTTCTATACCCCCACCTCTGCTGCAGCCAGGCTGCACATTGGGGCGTCCCGCAGCTGGGAGTACTTAACTCACAGCCTCCAAGTAAGTAGCTTCTATTTAATTTTGAGCACTAAAACATCTCTGCTAAAACAGAAACTGAATTTCTTGAAGCTTGTAGAGCTAGGATTGGAGGCGAACGCATTCACTTGGAGGTTTAAGTGTTAAAAAAATTGAGATTAGTCTCATGTTCTGGGTTTGACATTTTTTTTAGTCTCTCCTTAGCTGATTCTCTTTCTTCAATGAGTATTTTATTCCATTAGCCTTGGGGAGGAGAACTTCCAGAGACTGATGGGAATGTGTTTTAGTTTTTATTCAGTTAAATATTCTCCAAATGTTACATATGTAAAACCGCCATGGCTGAGAGTGCACTCTAGCATATTTATGTAACTTTCAAAAATACTTAAGGGCCTTCAGTCTTTTTGTAACACCTGAATAATGCCTTTGTTTGAAGAAGTCAGGGGGTTGTGAGTGGCTGTGGTGAGGAGTTGTGTAAGGATCAGACAGATCTGATTTTCTCAGAATGAAATGGTGAATGAGAAGTCAGAAAGAGATACCCTTTGTGTGAATTGCATGCCATCTGAGAATGAACAGATTGACCAGTATGTTACTTGTGAGGTCCTTTGAAGTGCCTGTATTTGAGCAATTTTTCTACATACATACGCACTCAGATATTCAAACCAAAGAAGTTCCAATGCAAGCACCTTTTAATATTGAGAATATAAAATATTAACATAACAGAAATAGAAAATATTAAATTGTACATGAAATTAAATTTTATTTAATTGTATACAAATAGAAAAGACTAAATAATATAGAAAATAATATTGCAGTTAAAACTTTCCAATCTAATGTTTTTAAACCCAAAAACCTGAAAATTCAGGTTATGTTTGGAAACATGTCCCAAATAAAAAACTCAAAATGCAACCATATACTATTTCCCAAAGCTGGAGAAATATATGAGCATTTGCAACAGTCAAGGTCAGTTGACGTTGTCTCCTCCTGATGTCCCTTTCCTCACAATCAGAACTTTAGTTGTCTTTCTTGTAGAGACTCTGCAGTAGTGACCCCTATACTAAAACTAGTTTTTTCAATAAGTTACTTTTTGTTACAGCTCTGATAGACCTCAGTAGGGACAAAATGTTAATCTCCCCAATGAAATCACTTAGTTCTTTTTCTCTTCCTCATGGTGATATTTTTCTTTCTCTATTTTTAATTGTGATTTTTATTTCATCCTCAAATAGCTTGTCTTTGAATCTGAAACAGCTACAGGGGTATAATTTAAAGAGAGCTGGCCAACCTTCTGACTCCATTTCATCTGATGGATTATGTTTTGTCTGTTGATGCCCAGCTGTATGGGGAGCATGCTCAGGTCTGGAGACTGTTGTCTGTGGATGAAGTTCAACCTGCAGGTTGTGAGGAGGGCATCATTGTTTTGTACCTAGTGATAGCAAAGTTACTTAATTTCATATTTCTTACCAAAAAAGGAGTCCATCTTGCTCCTGAAGTCCTACACAACCAAAAAAGCATTGATCAATGATTGCTTCTGAGTACTTAGTCACCAAAGTGTTGTCTTTCTAAATAGAAAATGATGTGATACAAATCCTTAAATTATGAAATAAATGAAATGGAATGTTATGTACAAAGTGCATAAAATGTATTGAATGCACTAAGAACAATATTTAATGATTTCAAAGACAATCTCGCTCTCTGTGCATGCAGCTCAGGCTGCATTTAATGTGGCATGTCCTACATGTGGCATTCAGCTCCCTGTGACTTTTCCATTTAGTTCACTGATATACACACTGGTTTTCTTGAAGTGCTTAGGAAAAGGAAGTCTTGCAGCAACTAATCTACTTCAGGAAAATAATGATAGTGTAGCACTTTACAAAATAAATATGAAAAGTAAATGTTTGGCAGGGTTAGTGAGAAGAGTTAAGGTTAGGTAGATAACCAGAATTTAACAATCCTGTCTTTCACTTGTTTGCATGCTTATAGTGCTAATTGCTGCCTCGGTTTTTATTTTAAAAGTTGCAAGTTGATACGCTGCTTTAAAAGGCATAAACTTATCTTACCAAGTGAATGAGCAATGATACACTTTCAAGAATACTTGTTAAAGAGTCATTTCCTAGTACCACAAACTGAGGAAGTAATTTGAAATGAGTAACTAGTCGATTTAATAAGTCAGCTAATGTACTCTTGAAAGGAATGGAAATAATTTAATATCAGACTAAAATATTTGATAAAGAACCTATTGTACCTTCATCTCTCAGGCTTGAATCAAGTATTTAAAATCTGTGGAAGTGTTTTCTATGACTTTAGTGTGAGTTAATCAGATTTTTGCAAATACATTAAACAATTAGACTGGATGATCCTTTACAGTATGGTGCTTACAGGAGATTATGTAGATAGATGGTAATTTTGACCTTTATTAACATTGACTTCTGCAGTGGTCAGTGGAGATTTGTGAATAGTCATAAGGTGCTGATGTAAAATTGTAGTTTGCTATTACTGCCGAATGTCTCCTTAATACTAGAATGTAGTTAGCAGAGCTAAGCAATAAAAGCTGTTTGTTCAGCTAAAGTCCAAAACTTTGATTTTAATATATTTGACAAGGTCTTTCACAAGAAAACCATTTCCCTTCAGGCAGACTTCCAAGTGGTTTTTTTTGTCTGTTTTTAAGTGGCATTTGTAGGTCAGACAGAAGTACTGCTGAGCTATCTTAGCCTGTTACTATTAAAATCACCTCCTTCACATAGAAGTAACAGAATTTTATGTCTTTAAATTTTTTTCTAGGTATTAAAAATTAGTATAACAACAGAAATAGATGCACTAGTAGTAATGAGTCGTAAAATTAATGCAGAAAACGCCCACTGGATATGTAGTTGCTTTTCAGTACTTCTTTTTCAGTGATTTTTGCGGTTTTCTTTCCCAGGAAGGAATTTTGCACATGCTAAACAAGCAGGCCTGAAAATTCACTTTCATTGGAAAGTCATTAATGATGGATTATAGTAGAAACTGATGCAGCTATAGAGTTTGTTTCTTTAGGTTTTTTTTTCTAAAAGAACTACAAATAATAGAAAAATATGTTCTTTTAAAGAGTAATGTATAATGCAGTGATAAAGATACAATGATTTATTTGGTTTGCTAGCTTTGCGGGTTTTTTTCCTTTTGCTGCTACTGATAGTTTTTTTAACAGTAATGGAATTCATGGTGCAAAGATTTTTGTAATTAAAGTTGGGTCTTTTTTCAGCAGGAGTTTGAGAGTCAATATGCAAAACAGTATCTGAAATGCTTTTTTGCGTTTTGCTGCCCCTCAGTTGCTCCCCTAGAAGCACATGCCAGGTTGCTGCTTTGCTGCAGGTGCAGTCCCACAGGTTCTCTGTCTAGGAAGGCATCCACAGCACTGTCTCAAGGTCTGCCTGAGTCTCTCCTGGTATTACAGCTGTGGATTTTTACAAATGTGAAGCCAGGTGGCTCCTGCAACCACTGATCCCCCTTACTCTCTCTCAGGTTCATGATATCCCAGAGGGCCAATCCTGCCAGCAGTGTGACATTTTTATCACATGCTTTGGGAAAGAAAATGGACATATAAGAGCTTCTAAACATAAAGTGTTATAAGATGCCCTAGCTTATGAAGACCTAAGCAAAATAATGAATGTCTACACTTATTTCCCTGCTTCAATTTCTTAAATTTATGGGAAAGAGAATGTGAGAAGTCTATGATGTCCTTTCTGGTGCGTCTGCTCTCTTCTGATCATAGAGTCACTTTATTTTTTGTAGTGAATTTCTATCTACCTCAGATAGTTCAACAGTGAGATATTTTCCCCCGTAGGAAAGCATGCTTCTCTTTCCTGGTAAAGCCTCCTCTTTGTGTGAGATCTGTCCCTGTCTCCCTTACCTTCTTATTTTTAAAAGCTATTCCCAACACTTAGTTTCTTTGTTATCTTTCTTCTTCAGACCTGTGTTTCCTCTCAGAAACTGGAAAAAAAATCTGATTTAGAAGAAGTAGAGTAAGAAAGAGCATCTGACAGTGATTATGGACCAGTCTGAAAAGTCCATGAACAGTGGGACTAAGCATGCACAAAAAGAAAAGCAGTGAATTGGAATGTGTATTCAGAAAAAGAGAGGCTGAAAGGATAGACAAAGAGTTGTACTCTTTAGAGAGTTAAAACTGGAGGGAAGTGTATAGAAGTAATCAGTGTAATACTTGCGATTCCAGAGGCTCTTTCCTCTGTGTCTTTGATTAGGAGACTGAGCCGTTGAGTATGAAGATGGGATGATAAAATAGGATTGAGTGGCAAAGATTTAGTGTGAGAAAGAGGAGAAGAGAAAATGCAGGGGTAGCATAGAAAAGGCATCACAGAAAGAAAAAGAGGAAAAAACAGGTGGATGAAATGGCAAGAGGAAACAGACACTGAGGACAAATGGAAAGAAAGATAGGCTGTAATTTACTGCACAACATTAAAAAAAAAGTGAAGCAAAGCCAGAGGGGGTAAGGAAAAGCAAGAAATTACATTATACAAAAATATATTAGAAAGTCATTGGACTTTGCTGCAAGCAGGGGACTAGATGAGGTGAGCAGTCTTCCACAGTGCAGACTCTTGTTTTGTGACACTTAAGGAAGCAGAATGAGGGAGGGGAGCTCAAAGGAGGGATGGATTAAATAACAATTTGAGTGGCATAAAAAAGGCAAAATTCTAAAGGAAGCCTTGTAGTTTACGAGTAAAACTCACACAATTCATGCATTTGTACTTGTGCACTTGAATGGAGATTCAGTGAAGCTATCCACTGTTTAAGATTATTTGTGTGGGAAGCTGTACTAAGCAATCCTGAAGACAATGCTGACAGCCTGATCAGGAGCTCATCAGTGTGGTCAGCAGAACTGTCCCACTGTACATTAGCTTGTTTCCAGAGCCTCTGACCACTCAGCCCAAAAGGCAAATGCAGAACTTTTGCCATTACAATTTGGCAAGTGTTTCTGAAGCAAAGGAAGTAGTCATGAGTGTGTTTTGCCCACTGACCTGCCCTCTGACTAAATTGTTGGTGTAGGAGGAGAACTTTATATAAGAGCAATGAGACAGAATATTTCTGCTATTAGTGTCCCTGATTAAGGGGTAAAGGAAATAACTCAGAACTTGTTCAAGCATCATCACCCAGCAAACCACACATGAGTGTCACTCAAGGAGTGTTTAGATGGCATTCCTATCTTAGGTACTCAACAGTGTAACATACTTCTGTGCATTAATAATATCAGCTAGAAAGGCTGACTAAGAGTCTAGATACTATTTTCCAGTTTTAATTTGTTTCCTTCCTTTTCAATAGAGATGGGTTGATTTTTTATAATGTGTTTAACCCTAATGGATACCAGATAAGCAACAATTGTAAGCAAGTTTTGGTCTCTGTAACTAATCAATAGTTGCTAAAACTCTGACATTCCTTGACCATATCTGGTATGTTGTGAGCTTCTACCATCATTTGATCAGTAAGTTACTCTTCATGGTCTTTTCTGAAAGAGAACTTTATGTGTGTTTTCACATACAAGCTCTCCACCCACTTGTGCCATATGTTCCATTTAAAGTTCCAGGACAGGAAGTATAGTAGAGATACCCCTCACTTTCACATCTAATTACAATTAAGTGCTTTACATTTAGTCAGACTTTCAGTTTTCCAGTTCCAACGTTCCACAGATGAGACTTTGTGTTAAAGAAAGAAAGTTAAAGAAAGCTTTTCCTCTGTGTTCAAGTGTTGATTCTGTAATTTCCTTTCATTGCTATGCAAGGCAAAAACAGGCAAAATGCCTTTTGTCTTTTGTGGATTTTTATTCCCATGGAAAGATTTTATAGACATCGTGTAGTGTTTTAAGATAATCTAGAGGTCTATGTTACTCTGACCTTCTTATTGCAAAGGTGCTAAGTTCTGTGAGCAGAAGCCAGGTTTTAAGTGAGTGGAGGTAGAGAAGGATTTGCATAAGATTTCGTAGCTCCAGCAAGCTGCAATAACTCTGATAAAGTGTTACATTTTATACTAATTGAGGATTCCAGCTTGATGCACTCATTATTTAAAAACAGTGTTAGTTTTCATGTTTTGGGATATTTTTACAAGTTGGAATAAATCATCAGAAAACTGAAGAGCAGCAACACTGAGGTCTACCACGATTGTAGTAGGTGCTGCTGGCAGGGTTACTAGTCAGTTCCCATACCCAAACCTCATCTTTTTAGGAGTCTTGATGTCAGTGCAAGGCATTATGTCATGTACAGCCCAAATATCCTGTAGAAGGAAGACTGTAATAGACTGTATATGTCTATATATCTGACATGTATTGGTCTATCTTGCATGCTTTTTGCCTTTTATTGTTTTAATCTACAGCATATAAAGACGTGAGGATGATAGGCCAGAGCTTATAATGCTATTGAAACAGTCAGAAGTTGAAAGGTAGTAACTCAGAGCAGCATTTGTCCAGACTCATTGCCTTCAAACCTCATGTAGTTAGAAGTGGAGGCTGCACTTTTATTCACTGTTTTACATGCAAGAGATACCATGCAGTGAAGAACAAACAGGCAAACAGATCTTAGGTGCATTTGCTCAGTTCTTTTTTCAGTCCATAATAATTAAGGTTTGAAAAGGCCAAGCCTAAAGTAATTTTTGTCATGACATAACATTTACAGCTTTATTAAACATAGCCAATATCTAACAATTATGAACCTAGCCTTTGCCACTTTATATATGATACCTCTAGTTTTATTTTAGTACTGCTGAGGCTGCTTTTATCTACAATTAAAAACACATTTCTAGTATGGTTTTTAAAAATGGCCTTCATTTTTTTTGCCTGTAAATTCACTTCAGGAAATAATTGTGTTTGCCATTTATGGTACTTGGAACACTAACTGCCTCATCAAATCTACAAATTAGACAATTAAGCATATGAGAACTAGACAATGAACCCCTGAAATAATCCTCACAGATGTTCTTGGAAGCTGAATTCCAACCAAAGAATTAATTAGGTCATGGTCTTTCAGTAACAGCAAAAAGCCCAAAGCCACTAAATTAGTTTTCTTGTGAAACAGTAATTGCGACGGTTTTTGTTAGGTGAATGATGATGCAAGTATTGGACTAATATAGAAAAGCAATGACCTAAAATGGTGATTAACAGTATTGACAAAAACTTGGTTTAGAATATAGACATCTTAATGAAACTAATGGTATTAATTAAAGGTGATGGATAAATGGCCTCTGAAATAGTATTCTGCAGGGAAATAAAAATTTGATCCTGACTAGAAGAATTGCAGGTTGGCCCACACTGCTGCACCTGTTTGTCTAAAGCTGTTGAAGGGTAGATTTAAATACAGTCTCTGCAGTCTTTTCTCTGAAATCCTCAAAAATGTGGACTTGAACCAAGAGATAGTATCCATGAGGAATTGAATTTGATGCCACAGACTCATTTACTGGAAGCCAGTGAACCAATGTTTAAAGCCCAGCAACACTCAGTCACTTGTCATTGGGTCTGTATGTGAGTGCACGTTCTAGAGCAAAGAGCATTTTATTTGTCCTTTGGAAAAGGAACCTCAAATTCTCTTATGTAAAAAGACCATATATAGAATTCATACAGTTGCAGTCATACTGGGCAAAGATGTCCTACCGAATCATCCTTGTTCTTCTACTTCACTGTAATTTCTCTGCAGTCATATCTGAGTTCATAAGTAGGTGGAACATAACACTGAGGTTAAAAGGGAGGGTCAGTAGGGTGAAGTGACTTTCACTCAGCAAGAAGACTGCTTACAGACACCTTAAGTGTTCCAAGTATGTATATACCAACTATCAAAATTACTTTAGAAGGATTATGAAGAGGTTGCCAATTTTAAGGAGATGAGTGGACAGGAAAATGTTAAATAAATAGTTCTCAAAAAGTAGAAGTTGTGTCCAAGTGAAGAAAAGAAAATTTTTGTTAAACACAAAGCATTGTTAAATGGGAAGCATTGATGAAAGAGGATGAAAAAGGTGCTGAGGAATAATCCATTAAGGACTTGGAAGTACTAATAAAAAACATTTTGATACGTGCTGGAAACAGGAGGTCATTAAAGAGTACATAGAGACAATGAATCTTGAACAAATAACAGAAGAGCTCAAGTAAGGCAAGGCCACAGGAGTAGAAAGATAAAAATTCTAGGTATCTTAGAAGAATTTAAGATTTCCATACCAGTACCTTACAGGCAAGGATGTGGGGGAACTGTCTAGTGTTGGAATGCAGGTGCAGGAGTTTGCAGGCAGGTCAGTGAATCAGTAGTGAAAATCATCAGGAATAAACACTGTTCTCCAAAGAAGTCAGATCAAACTGAAATATGAAATTTCTGAAATTCCTACAGTATAGCCCTAGCTGTAGGGCATAAGGCAGGTGGCTTAGCCTCAGAGAAGTTGGTGGCAGTCAATAAGACACCAAGAGAGCTCCTGGAACTTCATGCCAGTAGGTCTGATCACCACTCCAGGCAAATAGGTGTAAGCTATAGAAGAAAAAAAAATTGTAGAGACTTGGATAAATATAATATTTATAGGTAAATAGGTAAAAAAAAAAAAAAAAAAAAAAAAAAAAAGAAATAGGAAAAGCAGCAAGCTTTTCTTAGAAAGGAATTGTGTGTCACTAACCTGTGAAAGAAAACTAGTGTGTGGCTCGTGTGGCTCAGGACAGTTCAATCAATGTGATGTGTCTTGTTTTCCAAAACAGTTACTTTCAGTGTTATTCATGGAATGCCTTAAAGGAATTAAGCAGTCAAGCAAGAAGAAAGTCCTGTCCTGGACTATTTTGACAATGGAGGGGAGATACCTGTATATTTCCAGCAGGACTTGTGATGGGATCTATGCTGCTCAAAATTAATGATATTGAAAGTAATTGTGCAAAGTTATGCGTTGGTGATGCCAAAAAAATTAGTTAATCCTAAAATAGATGGTGAGCAGATGAAGAAGGAACTCCTGGTACTGAAAGGCCTGGCAATGCAATGGCAGGCAATGCTTTGTGTTGTGTTCAAGGGAATGAGAAGCATCTCTGCCTACATATAATAATAAATCTAAAGAAGTGCAGATGAATGTTAGATTGTTCAAAGGTACAGAATTATTTCCCCACAAGGGGAGACAAGCAGACCAGATCTTCTCAACTGAAAATAGGAGAGAAACTAAGAAGAAATAGAACCTAGACCTGTACATCTAATTAATTCTGTATAGAACATGAATGGGAAATCATTATTTTTTGATTTCTGAAATATAACAGCTAGAAGATCAACAGAAATGATTTAGGTAAAAACAAGCATAAAGAAATATTTTTTTCACACAACTCATTGAACTCATTAGCATAGAGGTTCTTCATGTCAGATGCAAAAATTGGTTTTCAAAACTGTTAGACAGATTAAAAGAAAAAAGTAAGATACAGAAAAAGGATTTTTACAGGTCTTGTACAGAAAACATTTTTAAACTCAGGGGACTTAAAGCCATCTCCCACTTTAAAAGTGCAGGAAATGTCATTCCATACTTGCCACGTGTTTTTTCCTCAGCAACCATTATTAGCTGCTCTCTGAGCTGGCACCACTCTAGAAATAGATTTGTATTCTGACTCACTGCTCTTAAGGTCTTAATTTTTAGTTCAGTATGTTTCTACATTATAGTTAATATTTAAATAATAAGAAAATTCAGCTGAAATAGTAATTCTAATGTATCCTACAATAAAGATTATGTTTTGATGGCTGTAAAGTATGCGGGACCCCTATATTGGAGTTGTATCTCCCAAGTTTGGTATCTTTTTACATGACATAAATCAAGATTATAATTTCTGTTATATGCAGAGAAAATGTAGTTGTTTCTGTGTACTTCCAGTGTATTCTTTACCTGCTTTAAATATGCCAGTATATGGTAGTGTGCTGCGGGAGAAGTTTTCTGAGCAGTGAATGGAAATATTGGTATTTTTAATGGACACGAATATAGGATGATTTGTCATATAACAGCACATCTTCAGTTCCATAGCAATGTATCTATATCTCTTTTTCCATTATCCTACACACATATATATATATATATATATATATATACCCTTCTATATGTGTCTGTGAGAGAGAATAACCCTTAGCACACTGCAAATAAGTTCGGTAGGTGAAAAACTTTTTGTATTAATACTCAAACATTTCCAAATGTTCAGTGTTAGAGAAACATGATAAAGTGTACTTATTACATAGAAAGGTTAGTGAGAATGCTGATTTTCAGGCAATATTTTGGTAGAAATCACACTGGAATTCTCTGAATTTCATCCCAATAGCATGAGGCGAGATGTAATAAATACAGGCATAGCAAGAAAATACCGACTGCACTGCTGTCCTTTATGGTTGGACTCAATGATCTTCAAGGCCTTTTCCAACCTAAATGATTCTTTATTCTTCCTCATACAAAAACAAACAAAAAACCAAAAACCAACCCCAAAACCAATGCGTGAGTCCCAAGGCAGATGAGGTAGAGAGGTATCTCTGGGGTATCTCTCCTCCAGGGCTTACAGGGAGGGCAGCAGCAACTTCCCTCGCAGAGGCTAAATCCTGCTGGCAGCAGGGACGGCAGAAAAGGGTTGGGTTAGAGCATGTTCTGCAGTATGGCACAGTTACTGTCCCCATCTTGTAGGAAGGTTGGGGTTTTTTTCCTTTTTCTCTGGTTTATGTCAGTGGAAAGTTGCATGAATTGGAGATGTTTTCTAATATATTCTACCAGACCCTTTATGCCATATAACATTTGAAAGCATAATCTTTACCTATTGCAGTAAAGTCTAAGCACTTCTATAAAAGCTTGTGACCTAAACTGGAATAGATACAAGGCAGTAATATCTCTTTTTATAGTAAGCAAAAACTGTGTTCACTGTTTTGCTCAGAGCGTATAGAAAATCTTAAGCACAAGGAACAGCATTGAAATCTTATCAGTCCTGCTACCTTCAGGGTCCTTCCTCCTGCATCAACTTCTGCATCGTAATCATGAAACCTTTGAACAGTGATTTGTGAAACTGAGCACATGCCAGGGTAGATTTACGTAATATTTTACAGAGGTTCCAGATAAAGTTGGGAGACCAGTTGCACATTTTTAGAAGTATGTTTATAATCAGGTTAATTCAAGACTTAATAGCATTGCCAAATACTGCAGTGCCTGCCTCTCTCATGTTCATGTAGCTCAATGGTGGTTTGATTTCCCCATTTTTTTACCTCTTTGGAGAACAGCAGATGTTGAGTGGAGATAAAAATCTGTCAAGTGCCCAAATCTGCCCAGAGTTCTATGCAGAGACGATGTGATGACAGTGATTCCATTTTCACCACAAAATTCTACTCCAATTCCAATTTAGGTCCAGTTACTGCAGCTGTCAGAAGGGAAATCAGATCCTTCAAGCTCTTGTCTCCTTGGCTGAAGGGGACAATTTAACAGTAGGAAGACTGTGTTACCATTTGACAGGTCCTGGGTTCCCCAAAACAACTGGAATGTTATGAGGAGCAATTTAGAGCAGCTCAGGGCAAAGGTGGGTTGCTGCAAAACTAATTTAGCTTTGCTTAAAAAGCAAAGAAACCATAAACAAAAATAAGTAGTGAGAATATGTACTCTTCATGCTTAACAAGAGTCTTGGAAACTCTGGCAATTCAGTGAAACAGCCTCAGGCTATATTTCTTTTTTTTCTGGTTAATCTCTATAGACCTATAAAGAGATCGAGGTAAAGCCTGTGTGCTTGTCCCCAGTTTTGCCTTATCTCCCCTGCCTTCTGCACACTGAACTTTTAGGGAAGCCAGGGGTCCCAAGGAAAGGTTGCAGTTGAGCTGATGTGTTACAGAGATTAACAGAGACTTGGTGTGTGACAATTCCAGTGCAGCTGTTTCCAAATGTTCTGTACAGTCACAGGAAAGGGTTGTGGTCAACAAGCCAGAGGAGGAAAGAGACAAAAGGCATCGGTTGACACCAGCTTTCAAGCCATTCTTATATAGTTTATTCCATCTTTGGGGCAAAGTTATATGACTGACACAGGGAAGTTGAGACAGCAACAGGCTTCTTCCTTCAGCAGTGTGCTGAAAGGGCATACTGGATTTTTAGGATGCCCGAGTTCACACTATCACCGGAAGAGCATCACAGCTCCATTGAGGTGTAAAGGGCAAAGTCAGGGTGACTTTGCATGTGTTGCATGACCTCAGAGCAACAGGAACTATTACTAACCCAAACAGCTGGAGGTGTAGAATGAATTTCAGGTGAAGAATCTAACAGAGCAGAGCTCTTTGGCCGGGTGGGAAGGTGATTGTTAGTAGGATGCATTTAGGGAATCTCCCAAATCAGTTGTGGCACAGAGAAAGGGAAATGTTTATTCATTCTTGTGGTAGCAGAACTGTGAGTCATTTAATGGAAGTAGTATCTATTAGGGCTGAAAGAAACAAAAGAAGATGCTTTATCATATAAGGCATATTGAAACACCTTATGTTGCAAAACTGAAAGTTTTTATGGAAATTCAAAGATTAATTGGATAGATTCAAAGAATGTGATTTTTATCTTGGGCTATTCAATACACAGCTTACGTTCAGGAAGGCCCAGAGCCATAAATAGTTGAAAACTGAGGTACCATTATGGGAAATACCACTATGTGCTCACCTTACTCATACACTCTTCCCTAAGTTGCCCCCATTTCAGAAGGAATACTGGCCTTGATAGTGTAACAGAAATACCCATTCTCATCTTTTTAGGAAAGAGGTAATGGAGAAAAAGTAGTATTTGAGATCTGAATAATGATGCAGACATTTTACTAATAACAGGATGCTAATAACCAACTAAACAAGGCATTATTGTACCTGAGAGGATCAAGCATACCATATTACCAGTCACTCATTTTCAGTATGAGAGACTTTTGTAGCCCTGCTCCAGCTGTTTGGAAATTCTGTGAGGTCCCTGAGCTCCAGATGCTTAGTACAGTCAGTTGTCAGTGAAGGAAGTCCATCTGAGAGCACAGTGATTTCAGACTGGCAACAAGCAGGATTACGTTATTTATCCCCCTTCTCCTCAGATGAAAATGCTTATTTAGGTCACATGGAAAATTAGTTTCTCTCTTAACAGACGCCACAAAATTAGTACATGATAAACTGCGTACAGAAGTTTGTTAAATGTTACTTTGGAGTTGTAATTTTGCCAGGTGGTCAGTTGACATATTTTGACACCGTTTCAGAAGGGGAAATTGGTAATTAATCATACTGCATTATTTGTTTATAATAAAAATGTGCATTCATTTGCTATGAAAATATTTATTTGAGTAAGATGCTGCAGCAGAATATGCCCATGTTAGGTGCAGGAGATAGTCTTCATGATAGGAGGTTACTTATTATAATTCAACCCCAGCCTATGACATCTGTTTTTTTGTCATTTGGAGCCCTTCTTGAACTGGGAGGTTTGTGCCAAGCTGAGAATAGAGGATGCCAAAGAGCATCTCTGCTTATAATATGTGTTAAGACCTCGTGCAGTTGACATGAAATGGATTAACATACTGTCTGTTAGCTAAAATGCCCTCAGCGTTCTTGAAGCTTGATATAGAAAAACAAGGGATTTAATAGCAAACTGGAGCTTACTTTAGAGGGGTTTAGACTCTTTTTATCTTTATGTGGTATAGATGAACAATTTAGTAAGGTCTGAATTACAACTAAAAGACAAAAGGGAATTGAATACAATAAAACTTTATATTTTACTTGAAAGGGCTCTATGTTTTTGCAATTTACATTTAGCTTGGCCAACAGACTGTAGAGCAGATACAGACACTCAAGTAATGTAAAATATAAATGTATAGCAATAATGTACAAACTCTGTTCCTTGGTTATTCTCTTCTTTGCCCCTTGTAATTTCTCTTAAAACATCAAAAGCTCTCCTGTATAAAATCTATAAATGTGATTTTGAAAGGTATCTCTGTGCCTTTTGTATATAATTTCTGTACAGAAGATCTTCTCAAAAAGAACATATACACCAGTCTTCATGAGAATGGCTGAAAATCATAAGAGTTTTAAAAGGGGAGCTGCATTTATATTTGCCTTCAGGATTTTGAACTTTTCTTTTAAAAGTAATTTAATGGTGATGTATTTTAATGTTTTTATATATGCATTTGGCTCCAGAAACTGAGGGTTTAAGAAACTCACCAAGTACCACAGGACCCATCATGGAACTTAGTGCACCAGTCTTTCAAGATGGCAGGTCCCAGCTGTTCCTCTATCAGCCTTCATTGCCACCCTCTCTCCTCTTCAGCAACCTGACCACTCCCAGCCAGAACTGCTGCTTTCATAACCTACCTTGCTGGCCCCAGTAGCACAACCTTGCCTCTCTTCCTCCCATTCTCTGCCTCTTACCAAGTCCCACCAAGGCAGCACAGAGCTCAGCCTGATCAGGATGTGTCAGGGAATGAGCGTGGGCTCTGAGGCATGTCTCACCTCTCTTGTTTCTATACCTCACCCATCAGAAATGCTACATTTCTGGAATGATGATTTTGATTGGCATCATCCAGTGGTGTTCTTATTCATGAGTATTTCCAGGCTTAGATCTGTGCCTACAAGTACTACTCCAGTCACTACAAGTGGCAAGGTGAATGTCAGAAGGGAATGCTTCCCATTCTACTAGAATAATTTTTACATGGGAATCTCTGAAGAGGACATTTTCCTGACCCATATGACATAGTCAGCAGACTGCAGTAGTTCCAAATAAGCCATTTCAACCCAGTATATAAATTACTTACTTGAATGCTCTGGTGTGTTGCACAAAATATTAATTTAGGGCAGAGATCTTTTTTTAGGGGGTGGGGGAAACATACGTGTGTGCAGTTAAATAAAACTACTTCTTCAGATATGTACAAGTCTGTCTGTTAAAGGTGGAAGTCCTGCTTCAACCAAAACCATTTTAAGAGGTGAGCAGTAGGCAGGAGCCTCACACAGTGCCACTCTCCCCATTTGTTAGGAAAAATGTAGTAATCCAGAGCCATACTCAGATTTCTCATTACAGAAATGTCACAGCTTTTTCAGTACTCTGCAGCCCATTTGCTGGTTCATTATCAGTTATTTGCAGAAGCAGTAAAAGGTCATCTGAAAAGCATCATGCTCCATGAGGCAGGTATGTTATTTCTTCATCTTTACTATGTTTCTTATTCCCTAGATGGCAAGTACAGCCGAATTAGACCTAGCAAATCCAGCAAAGTCTGGTTAGTATATGGGCTAGTAGCAGGAGGTACAGTGGTACTTTCTTTTCTGAGGATACCTAGACAAGACAGGGATGCACAGATTTAGTGTACCTGTTGCAGCTGACATCCCAGTGGTATGTTTACTGGTGGGGCAGGATGTAGATGAGGTAGGTGGTGGAGCAGGAGCAGTACTGGAGTATCTGTCAAGCAGTGCATCTCCTGAGTTGAGGTGATGTAAAATAGCAAAAATCTATGTGTGCTGAAGATGCTGTCTGCATCAATCAGGTACTGTATCACGGTTATGTTTAGGAGCTGCAGGCAGACAGCACTAAACTATATAAATATGAGAAGCTTTGTTGGTGCTACACCTGGGGCAAACAGGTAAGGCACAGGGTTGAGGAGGTGTGATGAATTCACACTGGCAAGCTGTAAGCCATTATTTCCCTCTGCTTTGGGTGAGAACAGTGGTGCAGGATTGTTGCCCGTGGGGAGCCTTGGCTCTGGCAGGTGTATTCTCCCTCTGCAGTCAGTCTCTGCTCCTTCCACACTGAGCTGACCCCATGAAGAACATGCAAGTCTTTGGTCAAGACAAGGGTGCACACTGTGAACTATTTTAAACACCTGCTATTTTTCCAATGATTGGTTTGATGTTACAACCTTAGTGATACATTCAGAAAGTTTTATGGAGAATCATGAATGGTTGTTCCAGAAAGTTTGCTCCCTATGGCCAGATGTATGCTCTGCATACCAGCAGTAGCATCCAGACTCTTCCAGAGCACTAGTCAGTTGCTGCCTGCACTGCTGAGCAGCTCCTGCACAAGCAGTGTGTGCCTACATGGGGCTGGGAGCTGCAACTGTGCAGTAGGAATGCACAGGCAAGACCAAGCTAAGGAACTCCTAACTCACAGCAAGGCTAGGCATGCTTTGTTTCAGTCACGGGCTTGTAAAGAACCCATGTGTGGGCTGAGCGTCTTAGACACCTGCTTGCCATTCTGTCTGGGATGTGAATTTTCACCATCATGTGTGTAATTTAGTATGAAACAACTGTAATTTCTTCAGTGTCAGGCATCATGTGAATTCTGTTGAGAAAGCATATTGTTCAAGCAAAGAGTGAGACATCTGAATCCTTGCACACCCATAATGTGCACCTCCTAAGTTGCCTTTTTATGACTGAATGTGTTGGTCATTATTCTTTTATTTTCCCAATCAGACTAGTTGACTAGGAGATCAGTGCTTCTTTGTAGAAAAGGAAGATGGATACTAGAAAGCAACTAGTGGTAAGTGGTAACTTCATTGTTTTTTACAGAACATTAGTATGATTTTAAGAGAGCCAAACAATTATTTCTCAAATGTGGTTAAAAAAAATTTGTCACCTGACTGAGAGCTGTGTGCATCAAGCTGTGCTCACTGAGCCAGCTGTAAACTCTCTCATATAGGGGTTTATGATGGAAGGTGCAACTCTGCCTTCAGCAAGGCTGTGTAGGCACACCGCTGTAATTTCAATTTGATTAGACAATTTGTTCAATCAGTTATTCCTGGTAATAAAAGCAAAGCGCATGCGACGTTTTAGCATCATACATGCTGCTTTTATCCAGGATACTTGGCAGGTGAATACCTGAAAGGGAGACCTAGAAATAGCGGCGCTAAACTGTTTGAATTCCCTCCTTGCAGCCTGGGTTTGTGAAGTGATTTATTTGAGCTGCAGCCTATAGACCATACATCACCTTCCTGGTTGGCTTTGTTGGCACCTTGTCACATTCTTGCGGGCTTGAGGAATTCATTGTTCTTGTTTGAACTGATAAGAACAAAAAAGGATTTTCTGCCGAGACCTTGGGAAAGGCAGAGGGGGAGGAATGTTGACATGAAACAGCAGGGCTGCACTTTCCCAAGCCTTTCAGCCTGCATTCTTCCCTGGCTAGGGAGCCCGGGTGGAGGTGTGATAAGCACCATTTCCTTGCCTCTACTGCCCAAAAGTATAGCCCTGGGATAAGATCCCAAGCTGCTGCTGCCCAAAAATGTGGCCTTGGGGTAGGAGCCCTTCAAAGAAAATCTCTCATAGCAGCAGGGGGTCATGATTGCCAGGATGAATGTGTAGCATAGAGTGTTGCTTAATTTCACAGAATCGCAGCATGGGTCAGGTTGGATCCACCATAGTGGATCATCTGGTCCAACCTCCCTGCTCAAGCAGGGGCATCCCAGAGAACATGGCACAGGATTGTGTTCAGATGGTTTTTGAAGATCTGCAGCGAGGCCAGTCTGTTCCAGTGCGTGGTCAGAGGCACAGTAAAGAATTTCTGTCTCATGTTCAGTTGGAACTTCCTGTGCATCAGTTTCTGGCTGTTGTCTCTTGTCCTATTACTTGGCACCACCAGGAAGAGCCCAGCTCGTCCTCTTGGCTTCCTCACTTCAGATACAGACATTCATGAAGTCCCCTCTCAGCTGTCTCTTCTCAAGGCTGAACAGGCCCAGCTCCCTCATCCTACCCTCCTATAGACAGATGCTTCAGTCCCTTAATCATTTTCATACTCTTCTGCTGGCACCTGCTCCAGAGGAAGAGCCAGTCCTTCAAAATTCATGCTGGTCTGCGTGTGCCTTTTGGGAAATACACCACCCTGATCCTTCTTCCTCCACTTTATCTTTGAATGCTCCACTTAGGAAAGTGAACTGAGTTCTCGGTTCCAGAACCATTCCTTGAAGGTGGAACATATTCTGGTTATTGAGAGCATTGCTTTGTTTCTCACAAGCTTTGTAACAAGCACTGTCACACACACAGTATCTCATCACTGTCCTGGGGGTCACTATTCTGAATGAAAACTCTAGCTGAACTTTGGGTGGTTTCTTTCAAATTTCCTCAATATAAAGGAAACATTAATCCTTTGATTAACATCAAAGATTTTTCTTGCTTCTCCCGAAAGCACAAAATGTTACCACAAGAGCTTGAGACTTACAAGGACATGCCAGTATGAACTATATTGGTACTGATGACCATTGAGCTACATAAAGTACCAATTAAACCCAGAATTCTTCCAGAGCAGACAACCATCTGCCCCAAAGCTTTTTTTCCTGCTATGTATACAGAGGAGTGTTTTGCTTGTGTTATGCCTTCCAGGTACCTGTGAAGCCTCCTAAAGCTCTCTTGTTGAGAGGATACCAGAAAGCCCTACAAAGGCTGTCCTTGCAATAGTAGCAACTCTCTTTGTAATAATGATAACAAGTTAAAAAAATTGCTCTTTACCTTTTTAGGTGGGGCCAAACTTAAATTTCAGGACACTGATGAGAGTTTTAAAATTCAAACAGAAACAAAGATGTTGCCTGCAAGGGAAGCACATAAGGTCAGTGTGTGGCAAAAGATCTTTCCAATGAAGTCCTTAGTTTTTGCTTTCATGGTTATTTTTCTTACAATTTAGGCTACTGATCCAATGATCTACAGGACCATCTGGAGTGATCCATAGATAAAACATGCCACTTGGCAGTACAGCGTAGGCTGATGGAGAAAGCTGCTGTAGGAACATCTCTCTTATAAGGAAAGGCTGAGGGAGCTGGGCCTGTTCAGCTTTGAGAAGAAATGACTGAGAGGGGACCTCATCAATGTCTATAAATAGCTGAAGGGAGGGTGCCTAAAAGATGGAGCCAGATTCTTGTCATCAGAGCCTAGCAATGGGACAAGAGGCAACAGGCAAAAACTGATGCACAGGAAGTTCCAGCTGAACGTGAGAAAGAACTTCTTTACTGGGCTGGTGACTGAGCACTGGAACAGGTTGCCTGGAGAGGTTGTGGAGTTTCCCTTACTGGAGTTATTCAAGAACTGTCTGGAGGCAGTCCTGTGCCATGTGCTCTGCTTGAGCAGGGAGGTCAGACCAGATGACCCACTGTGGTCCCTTCCAGCCTCACCCATACTGTAAATTCTATTATAGCTCAAATATTTTAAGGCTGAACTAACAATGCTTTTCAGAGAATACAATTTGTGTGATATATTGGATGCTCTGTGGGGTTTTTTTCACTGTTAAGAGCAGACATGTGGGACACAAAGCCACCAAAGAAGAGATGAGTTATGATTTAAAACAGCTTCTGTCGCCCAAGGAGGTGGCTTTTACTAGTCAGGGCACTGTGGGGAGCACTGAGTATGAGCATCCCTAAATGCTGCTCTCACAGGAGAGTGGGGGAGAACTGAGGCACCAAACAGAGGGGAGAGAGCAGGTTGACGTTGACAGGACAGAAGGGAAAGAGTAAAGTGGTGAGGGATGTTGAGGTGGCAATGGCAGAAGCTGAGATCATACAATGGGCAAAAGAGCAGTGGCAAAGTGTCCTGGCTACAAGCAGGTTGGGAAGTATCAGTGTACAATGCAAAGCCTGCCTGCCCAGATTCAGGCCCTCAGTCCAGACGGTGCACTTTGTGTGCTTCAGTTTTCATCATGTGTAAAACAGGAATGGTAACTCCAGTCTTTCACTTTATGAAATATTTTGGCATCTTTAGATGAAAAGCCAAACATTCATTTTACTAGCACATGGGACAGAGGAAAACCCTTCTACCTGGAAAAGCTGCCTTCTGGGGGTACAGATCAGTTCCTTTGGGGTGGGGTTGGGATATGTAAGGCCATCATCTACGTGTTGCTTAGACCATAGCATTGAAATCTGTAATTTAACATTAAGTACCTTTTATTGCCTAAGAGGGGTTTACATTTTGACTTTATTACTAGTAGTGGCTATACAGAGAATATACACAAAGATAAAATACACACAAGGTATAAATGTAGAAGTGCCAGTGTGTGTGGATGTGCCTGTGTATATGTGTAAGCCTATCATTGTAATACTTGAAGCAGCTTTATACAGGACAAAGACTGAGACAAGTTTGTGGGGTTTTTAAAGTGAGTATTGGCAAGTCTAATAAAAAAGTCTGTTTCTGCCTGCAGATCATGCCTTGCTCATAATTTGAGCTGGTCACATTTAGAGTGCAATTCAAACACAGTTTTTTAAGAGCTGTTCTCTTGGCAGCCTGGCATCTTCTTGATGTCACTTGAACAGGTATATGCAACTTTAACAATGGTTGCCAGAGAGTATTTGACACGAATTAAAGGTCCATAGAGTTTGTGGTGCAAATGCCCCCTGCCCTGGGCTTGCAGTGCAAAATGCTGCAAGGATTGCATCTCTGATCTCAAGTGAGTGTTCCCTCTGAAGTGGGAACTGCTGGCTCAGGCACTGCCTTTGCAGGTGTTCTTTTCTCTTCAGATGACCCCACACTGTCGTCTTTTTCTCCAAGTCTGCTCCTCTGGCACTCACACTGGCAAGCTTGCCAGCTTTGAGCTTTGCCTTTTCTCCAGCTTGGAAACTGCCCTGCTTTCCAGGACTGAGCTCACTGACAGTGTATCACTGCTCTCTGCTGGAGAAGCACTTAGCTGGGCCAGGCCTCTCTGGGTCTCCAGCTGTTTGTCAGGAATGCAGGTGTGATGGCCGAACCGATAACCTCTGAGCCTTCAAGAGCAAACTTAATGTACAGCTTATTCCTGTTCCCCCTACAGCACAATTTAGGGTCTCTGTTGTGCAGACTGGAGACAAGAGTTTTCAGAAAGATGAGAGAGATAAATAGGGTGATACTAGGTGAACAGAAACATCTGTGGTCACACGGACTTGCTCCTTGGTAGTGCACTATAACAGACACTGTTGTCATCTTTGCAGGTTTCTGCTCTAGCCTGGAGTATAATTCCCAGTTGTATTTACAGTCATATAATGATCCATCTGTGAAATGTTTCTTCAGGTCAGATGGAATGACCAGTTAGAAGACTATTTTTCTACTCAAGGGGCACAGTAAGCATGAGGTTCTAAGAGTTCATGTTGAAAGAGACTTGTTTCGGTCATCTTAATCCAGTTTTTGTAGTTGCAGAAGTTATTCTGGCTGTTGCATTGAGTCACTTCTCAAAGACACAGGAAAATGATCAGCTCTTCCCCACAAAATGAGAATTATTTAAAATAGTGTCTCCCATTTGAACCCACACAAGCACACATCTATATCATGTGCATGCACACATGATACATCTTCTAATTTCACATACTTTTGTAGCTCGGCATCTTTTTTGCTTGAAAACCACTCAAGCATAAATTATAAAAATGCAGCCTTACAACAGCTTTAAAGTGCTTTTATATTCTGCAGCATTCCATGTGAATTATTGCTGCGCTGTCAAAGAAAACAAAAACATTTGGGAAGGACTGTTTATTTTACAGTGGTTGACCAAAAGTATGCAAGTGGTTATAAAAAATGTAGACAGCTAACAATGGGAGGTGCCATTGCTGATTCTGTAACCCGTTCACAAACCTTTGACATTGATTTTAGATCACTTGCTATAGAGCTAGGGCCTTCCCACAGGAAAACACACACACACTTACAAATCACTGAAGTTGTAAACAAAACACACCATTCTCCCCTCTGTCAGTCCACCCTGATCCTACTTTCCCACCTGCCCACACAACCAAGCAAAAAGCATGGGATTTCTATACGTGTAGTGAGGCCTTTTTCTTTAGCCAAATATTTCTTCAAAGTGATTTCCACTACAACTAGGTAGTAGTAGACGTGTATTTGAATTTGTCTTGTCTTTCAGAGCAACCTTTTCATTAAGGTGGTACTACTTCTGGTGCTGTAGGGTACCATTTCCTATGATTAGATTCCCTGTGTGTTGAGCTCCCCAACAAATTATTGCATGCAAGTTGAAGGTAAGTTGGAGTCTGTATGGTATTGTGCTTCTTGTTAGAAATAAGGCATGTGGTTCCAGTCTGGTCATCCTAGAAAGTGAGTGGTAGAACAGAAGGCAGCCCAAAGGGTGACCAAGGAGGCTGCCATATGAGTGGCTACCCTGTGAGGAATGACTGATTAAGGTGGGACTCTTCAGCCTGGAAAAGATTTAGAAGAGTCTGCAGAGTCATGAGAGGCATGGAGAGAGCTGGTAGGGCTTGGCTGTCGACTAGGTTTTCTGAAACGAGTGAGTGGAATCAAATAAAATCAGTAGTAGCCTGTTCCAGAACAAGCAGAGATAGAGTCCCTGAATTAGCCATCTTGCTTTGGTTGGTCCCAGTGTAAAAATGTTGCAGTGGGCAGAGAATCCTTCAAAGCAAACAGTCGTAGCCATACTCATGGTCATAAGAATAATAACAATCATAATCTTAAGAATAGTTTATGAAAAAAAAAATCCTGCAAGTATTTCTTGCAAAGTGGGTAAAAATTCAGCCTTGGTCTGCATTACTTTTTAGCTACCAATATCCTGTGGCACACTAAAAAAGAGAGTGAAAGAAAGAAAACTGTTAAAATAATATTGTCCACCCTCTGTCCTACTCTGTAAAAGTTCCATGCAGTTGTTAATGAAGATAATGAAGATCTGTTGATGAAGAAAGGATGTGAATCCTAGTGAAGCTGGCTTTCAGAAATGTGCAGGGATTACTGTGTCACTACTGTTGACACATTTCCTTTCCCTGTAGGTGCACACCCTTTCCCATGCATTTCTGCAGTGCATGTAAGTTGGTCTGAGTAGTCTCGTTATGCCTCTTATGTGGAATTTCATTTGAAAATTGAGGTGGGGAGGGTCTGCAAGCTGACTAGCAGCTGATCAGTCCTTTAGCCCTCTATTTATTACCCTAGTAAATGAACAGTGCCAAAGGCTGTACAGTATTACCTTGCATGGCTACATAATTAAAGCTATCTTCCTGGACCAGAGGGAAATAAACATGCAAAAGCCTGCTGCTGTTTGCCAAAAGGAACCTTAGTCAATGGGAGAGAGAGAAATGTTTTGTACTTGGTCTTTTTGCTGCTTATATTAGAATCATGTACTGCTATTTCTATCTGTTTTGCCAATTGGCATCCATCCACCTTTTCTATTCATGCTCAAACAGCCAGGAACACTACGGCAGGAGAGGAAGCCCCTTCTCATATGTTGCTGACTGAGCTGCCAATGGCTTGTATTTGTAGTGGATCCAGCAACAAAACAAAGCACAAAGCAGCCCCATCACATCAGCTGTGTGTGCTAACGAATAGGTTCATGAATAGTTTTGGAGCAGTGTCCCAGACCTTCCGTTCCACTTCAGTTACAGTAAAGGCATTAAATGCCCAAAGCAAAAGTGGCAGATGTTTCACTAAACTCGAATAGCTATTTTGTTAGACAAAAATACCGACACACAACAAAACAAACAAACAAACAAAAAACACCAAAAGGAAAACCCTGAGACACTTAACTACTCAAATGTAGGTGGAAATAAATGAACTTAATCTGAGCTTATCAAGTTGATGGTTTAACTGAGCTATGGTACCGCAGAAAACAACGCATCTCTTCTGACCAGGAAATGGTAAAAGCATCTTATAAACAACCTGTAATGAGAGAATCTGAGTTATTAACGTGCATGTGCAAATGGCATATACACTTATGTGACTTCTGGCCAAGTTACAGCCTCAACAGAAATAGTTTTACAGGGACTTGAATAATGTTGGGAGAAAAAAATAGAGGGGGTAGGGAAGCAAGAGAAACAGCCAAGTAATTGAAAACATCCTCCAGAGAAGTAGTCAAGAAATGACATTTGGGATGCTGAGTGTGAGCTGGCAATATGAATGCAATTTCTACCACAAAGCCTGTTGTCAAAGTAGTCATCATTTTGGGAGGGGTTGATTTGAAAGGATACACTTGCTGATAGAAACAGGCTTGTCCTAGCCCTCCACATTGGTAGTAGGATCTACTGATACTGGAACTGAATTTTGTTCTGGGTGTCTCACTGAAAAACAATTTGTCCGTTTTTCTTCCACCCACTCATTCTGAACTACCAAATTATTGGTGATCACCATGGAAGTCAAGGTACACCCAAGGTGCTGTGCCCTGTACTAACTCTGTAGAATCACTGATTATCTTTAGTTCAAAGGCTCAGATCAGTCTTACATTTTCAAGCAATTTGCTATTAAGAATGATAGAAGGGAATATTTCTAACATGAATAGTATGATCTTGTCATAGTTGGACACTTTTATTTCCAGAATTTATTGGTACCTACAAATACTGCTTTCTCCCATTAGGACAGAGGTAACAATGATTCTTTTTCAGCTTTGTGAAAACTCCGGAACAGGCTAACAGTTAGTAGTCATTTATTTTAAATGGATTAACCCACATTTTAAATAGTTTCCTTTTCTTCTAAATTCACTGTTATTTTTGTTCTTGGTCCTCTGGACCTTTCATTGGGGAAGTACTTTTTACAATAGTGAAAAATGGAATATCTTCTGCATGTACCATATTTCTGATGTGTAAATCTTTTGGGCATTGTATAAGGGAGAATGCTGTTGTTTCATGTAGGAAATTAGGCAGCAGAAAGTGAATTGGTGGGATATTCTGGTGCTACATTCCCCGCCTGATAGACTTTGCTGTTTCTGTTACCTGTATGTGTTTTTCAGGAGTTTATATTTTGTTATGGAACACATACTCTATTTTCCTATTGTTTGCAAGAAAAACAATGCATTTTGAAGTTTTATCACTTAGCTGGGAGAAAAGATTATTTTGAAGGTGTTTCAGAAACTAACAGCAGAGTTTGTCAAAGATGGCCCTTTTTTTTATGCAGCAAGCCAGCGGTTTCTGCCTTGGCTCCATACTAAGGAATACTTTGAAAATGGAAAATCTAGTCAATGGGCTGCTCATGTTACAGAAAAAGAGCAAGAGTTGACCCCGGGCATTTCACATGTTCTTATTCAGTATCTTTTCTCTGCAAAGCCAGTTGGAGCTGTGATTATTTCTGTGTGTTATTTCATAGAGAAAACTCACCAAAGGAGTGGAAGCTAGAGTTGGTTTTGCCTGTTGGCTGACCTGTGGTAGCCAGCCACATGTGTGCAGTTAGCTTGCTGCAGATGGAAGGCAAACGGCATCACTTAAACTGCTATCAGTGAGCCAACATGTGGTCAAGTAACTCAACTGTGTTCCTGCAGTTCCTGTTTTGAACTGACCCAGAGGCCGTCAGTTGGTAGTAAAAACCTACCCGAGAAACATTTGTCAGGGGAAGTTTAAGATATGGGTATGTGATTTGGGTATTAAATTTAATTAAAAAGATTATGGTATGGGAACAGGCTTAGAAAAAAGGGGATTGTCTGCATAGCTGCAATGTCTGGGGAAGGTGGACATTCACTTATGGGATGTCCCTGATCCAAAGGTATCTGTGTGTGGAAATGCTGCATACACAGAACAAAACACTGGAGCTCAGAGATTCCAGAGTTTAATATCTTTTGGTGTGCTTTTCCTTCCTTGCTTTTATGGACAATGAATAAACCTGGGAGAATAATATAAGTCTAGATTTACTGTACACATTTTAAGTCTCATATTCTTTATGGCACAAGGTAAGCTGTAAAAGTTCAAGGTTTCAGTTCTGTGTAATTCAGTGTAGTGCCATCAGAGAGATTGGGACAGTTCTTGTGTGTAAGAATCAGGGCAGAATAATTTGGAAAAAAAAGTAAAGCTAGTTATGCTGACATTATTGAACTAGAATATTTTCACTACCTTAAAGCAAGTAAAAACATCCATGATTAGTAAATCTTTTCCTGTGGCTGAACATTCATCTTGATAATTTTCCAATCATTTAGAAGCAAGCTAGTAATCTGTAAGGCCTGGTAGAGATGCTTTCAGTTGTGCTGTAAATGTTTTATGATCCTGAATCTCCAGTTTTGCTCATATGTCTAGTGTTCTGGGCTGTCACTACCATTCTTTGCATGAAAAGGAAATATTTTCTGTAAGATGGGCATTGATTTTTGCACGGGTAGATAATACCAGCACGTTATTTGAAAAGCATCTGAAAGGCAGGATTCTTTTGTCTGAAACCTCTGCATTAAGAAGTACATGGATTTTCCATTATTTTATTTTTACCAGGAGTACTCACTGTATTCTTTCTGCTGTAGTTACTGAATAGCAGCTAGCAGGTACATTCAGCTGATGATGACTTGCAAGTGCTGTGCACTACCTTTTTCTCTTTGCTTAAAGTGCTATTTCAGGATTGTATTGTCAACCCTTACTGCAGTTCCTGGATGCCTTCTGCATAGAATCAATGTCAGTAGCAAAGACCCTAGAGAAGGGCACAGAACCTCTCATTCATCTCTGCAGCTGAAGTAAAAACCTTTGTTGAAGGCACAAGTTTTTGAGCTGGTGACCGGCCGGCTCAGGTGAGGCTGTGAGAGATGCTCTTGCACCTTGCTGAGGGTGCTTGCTGTTCTTGCAGGATACCCTCAGCCCTCAGTGACAGAGCTGACAGCTTTTGGAAATGAAGGAAAACTCCTATCAGTGGTTCTGCAAGTTTCTGTACATGTTCGCTGCTTGTTGAAGCATCCAGAAGCTCATGTGCTTTACTTGCAGCATGGCTCCCCTCCTTCACATGTGAAGTGTATTTATTCTTGTCTCAGCTGTAAGCATGAACTTGGCACACATAACAGCATTACACATGATATCCTCTTTTCTCTCCTTTAGCAAAGTGAAATGATATGACCTATGCGCTCATGTTCCTCAGATTCCTCTCAGTGAATACCTTTCTTCCCACTCTCCCATTCACTGTAGACTGGGTCCTGATGGCACAAAAAATAGCTCACGATAGAATTAGGCAGCCTCACAGCTCTGCCTGGTTGGAAGCAGTATTGGACTGATGGCTGCAGGATGGACAGATGAAGAGTGTGTCTCCGAGTGGATGGGAGTATGTGATGCTCGGCCTCCTCACAGTGCTGTGCAGGTTGCAGCATCCAGCCAGCCTCACACATCCCCCTTTCCCTCTCTCCCTCCATTTCATCCTCCTTCTTGCTCCTTTTCCCCTTCTTGACTTACTCCACCACCTATTTAGTTAGCTAGTCCTGTGATTACAGGTCTCTGACTCTAGCTGTGCTTGCTTGTGTCCTCACAGGAGAAAGAGGGAGGGAGCGAGGGAGTCCCGGCTCTCCCACTGACACTCGCCCCCAAGGTCTTGGCTAGGGGACAGCCACTGCTGGCAGCAGTCTGGGAGGAACTCGCAGTGGTAGCAGAAGAAAAGAATTTGGCAGGGAGGTGAACCACATGATTGTGATTCATCCTGCGCTCTTGAAATGTGGCAGGAGGGGTAGGAAAGGCTTCGTGTGCCAGCACTGAGAGCAGAGATATTCACGTTCAAACATCACATTCTTTTTATAGTAAGGCATGTCTCATAGGAAAAATATTGAACTTGGCCTTCCAGGATGAAGAAAACAGGCCTAACTATGATTTTACTGCTTGAGTCACTCACTTAATCAGTTACTGGTTGCATGTAGGAAGCCTTCTATTAGGCTGACCTGGAAAAAATGTTTTTCATTAATTAATAGTGGCACTGAACTGTTTTTCAGTTTGCTCAAAACTGCTTTCATTTGTACATCCCCTTATGCAAAAACACTCCTAATATACCATGGTTCAGAAGAGTAATCAACTTAACCCAGTCACTTGATACAACTGCCTTCTAGATAAGGCTCCAGTTTTTATCAGGAGCTAGAAGTTTACTGGAAAGGTGAACAAAGTTGTATGGGAATCATGATGACTTTGGGGCCTGATTCTTCTACTTTTCCTCACATGGAATAGCTCCTTAGCCCTGGATTGCAAGTGTGTCCCATTCACATACCACATAGGAATGAAAACAAAGAAGATGTCATTTAATGTGCATGGAAGTGCAGGGTGGCGATTTGAAGACCATGTAATATATCAGTTCCAACTTAAAAGTTCTGGCTTTCATGTAGTAGGCCACATTTTTGTGAAAATCCAGCATAACAAGACCATCTCCTTAGCCTTATTTCAGCCCAGCTCCTCTTTCGACCTCTTTCCATGTTTTCCAGAGTGGTTACAAATGCAGCTTGGAAGTGCAGTTCAGCTGAGGAACACCAGTCTTCACAGCCCCAGACACTCACGAGGCCCACATTGGCTCAAAGGCTGATTGCTTCCCATGCATCATAAATCTGCATTGCATCCAAAAATGTGGAGGCCACAGCGTATGGAAGTTCCTTTTCCTCCCTGAGTGTGTTTATGACAGATTTATATTGATGGCAGCAGTGTACACAGCCACAGACGTCTGTTATATTCAGGTTCTCCTAACTCAGTCCCTGTTTCCTGCTGAAGGTGAGACAAGGTCCTGTATGAATGAGGGGTGAAATTACAGCTGAACTTTCTAATTGTGTTAGTACAGGAGAACCTTTAAGAAATAGAGCAAGACCTTTTGTGTTCAGAGTTACCTCTGCCCTCTCTTTACCAGTTCACTTTATGTTAAGTTCACATTTTTCCCCCCACAAAAAACCAGTAAATGTGTGCCTATATATCTCCCTATGTTTACAAAGGATATTTGAAAGGAAGGTCAGAAGTGCTTTAATTCTTGAAAAAAGCCAGCCAGTTTCAGCTACTCAGAACTTTCAAAGTGTATACAGAAACACAAATGCTGGTAACTGTTATTTCAGGCCTCAGGCTTAGACATCATAAATTAACACTGTCCAGATTTCATTTTGGAAGCAGTGCCTACTCCTGCACAGACATTCATATCCTGATGAACTCTGGGGCAGCTCAGAGGGGCAATCACCACATCCTCTGTCTGACCCTGACAGCGGCTGCTTCCTCCTGCCTCCCACACTGGGCTGAGTAGATGAGTCTGGGTGTGAACACCAGCCACAGCTATGAAAGCCAAGCCAATGTCAAGTTCAGCTCTAGAGTATTCTAGGACCAGCTGCTTCTTCATCTCATCCTCCTTCCCCTCTTCCCTCTCCCTGTTTCCCTGTGACAGAAGAGGAAGAAAAATCTGATGTTTACAGTAAGGGTTTCAGAGATTCCCAGTACATTTTAGGAGTGGTGCCAGTGTCTTTTGGGCTTTGAAGAACCCCATTGTGAAGTTGCTCTGATAAACCACAGTCCTTTCCACGGTCTCATACTGATTTGGCACCACTGTTTTAACTGGAATAACTCCTTTTCAATTCTAAATCAGAATTCGGAACCAGGAGGCAATGCTAAGCTGTAACCAGAAAGAGGCAGTGACATCTTGCTCATTCCTCTCTCCTCTGTAAATGTTTTTGCTTTTTGTTTGTTGGACAGACATCCTTTCTATTTAACCTTTTATTTTGGACTCTGATTGCTTTGCCAAAAGACTGGAGGAGAAGCATGGACATGAACAGAACCTAACTCCTTAAAGACACTATCAAAGAAACTGAACCAATCCCAGAAATCATGGGGTGCAAAAATGCCTCCTGGGTGCCTATCCACTTCTCTTTTCACCTGTACCAGCCTTTGAATCTAGGCCAGTCAGTTATTTCTTGCTTCAATTCTTATTTCACTACAGGATTTAATGGCTTAGGAGGACTTAATAGTTGTTTGCAGTGCTAAATAGGTCCACCTTTGTTTGAAAGGAGAGTCCATAATCTTCTGAACCAAACTGCCTCTTCAAAAAGCCCATCTTTATTTTTAGCTTTAGAGCAAAAGTCACTGGCATGTTGTTGTCTGTGTTTGCCATGATTCATCCATTGGCCACCTCATACAGGGTGGTTTCACATTGTTCCTGCCTGATTCTCTGTCACCAATTGTGCCAGAGGTTGTACTTCTGGCTGAGCTGAGGCATCTGAGTGGTCAAGGTGTCTGTACAGGTTTAACATGGGTTTTTTGGGCTGACATACTGGTGCAAACATCTGTCTGTGCCTTTAGGTTCCTAACATATCTTTAAATGCCTCTGTGCATGTGACTTCCCAAAGACACAGAGGAAGTTTGTGGTAGAGAAAGAACTTCTCCCAAGGGGAGGGACCCTGATGGTGCAGAACAACAAGCAAATCTCTATGTCCTCATTCATGGACATTTTTGAAGGGAGCTCAAAATACCGGCTAGTAAAAGGAGCATGTGTGAGATGATGTCACTCTGGCTTCAGAGGAAGAGCCCAGGGCTTCATACTGCTCCGTGGCAGCGTGACAAATCAGGCTTCCAGTGACAGTCATTTACCCTAGTAGCCTGGATTTTAATGGATTATGGCTGAAGTTGTTACGGTCCATTTGGTGGAAAACAAACAATCAAATAAACAGACAAATAGATCTGTAGTTTTAGGAGGCTACTTTGAAATGTCAGCCATCTGCTAGGCAGAGGCTCAATAAATCAAAGTTGCAGGAGGAGGTTAGTGTGCACACGTGTGCGCCTGTATTCTGCAGGCTTTACATACTTCTCCAATGACCAGCTTTCTAAGTTGATACTTATTTTGCAGAAGATGCTCCTAGGATTTACGCAGCTGGTGGCAATTAGAGGACTGTGCTAGGGAGACTATCTCTCAATCTTTTTCTTTTTTCACTATAACCAACTGTCTAACGTTGGAAGGTGCTGAATAGTTGCACTTCCCATTGTATTTAATTGTCACTGTAGGTGTTGTATGCCTTTGCTGGAGGAATGATGTATCCTCAGATCTGTTGTTTCACTCAGGGTCTTCATTAAGGCTGGGCCTGGGGTGGAGTGGGTGGAACAGCCCTCCCAGAAGCCTGTCTGCCTTTAAGCCATTTTTGTTCTCAAGGCCCCATTCTCAGAGCGACTCACCCATGACAGCAGTGTGGTATCCTGTCTCAAAGGAATCCCATTGAAGAAACCAGGCCAGCATGAATGGGATGAGAGACTCCAGGACTCCCTTTCCTAACGGATAAGGAGATACTGTCCCAGGTTTTCAGTCAGTTACAGTGGCAGCGTTTCCACTGATGCTGAGGTAAGCTAGAGCTCCCTAACCAGCTCCCTTGGGGGGTTATTCAGGAGAAGGCAGAATCTAGCATTAGCAAAGAGCTTTGGTTGCTTTCATTCATTAAAGAACAAAGGAGAAGAGCTCTTTTAACATCACTGCCTTTTTTTTTTGCACATGACTGCAGAGCGCCGTGGCGCTCTGCATGGCCCGGCTTGGTTTGTACACCCAGGTCTTTATCCCTTTGCTGCCACTGCGCTGCCATATGGATATAAACCCCCTTGGACCAGTAAAAGATCATTTAAAACAAAGAGGAAAATGAACAGCATTGGCAGAGCAATGGAGGAAACACCATTGCAAACAATTCACTCCCATTTTGAAAAACGTTAAGAGTATCAGCTTCCAAAGTTGCAAATAATACTGTTAGGTTTCAGAGGCACACACACAAACAGATGCAACATATGCCCACCTACAGAGCCCACTTCTATCTACATGAATATTCCTTCACTCCTTCATCATCACAGCAAATTCTTTAATGCAGAACATAAAATAAAAGTAATTAACAATGTTTATGAGGAAGCATATTGTGTTTAAGTGCACATTATGAAGAAAAAAAGGCATTAAGATTGTTCAGAGCATAGGAAGTGAGGAGGGAGGAAATTGTGTTTGTTGAATGTGTTTATGTGAGGATTACATGCAGTTTATGCAATTCAAGATTTCAGAAGCAGATAAGGTCTTTTAAATCAGCCATAAAATTTGTATCTGATTTTTCACACCAAAGAAATAACAAAAAATGGTTTTGTTTTCTCTGGAGGAAAACAGACTGAAGGAGGCATAGGGCCAAATTCTGATCTCACTTTCACTGGTGTTCAGTGAAATTGTTGGAAATATGCTGGATTTACACTGATGTAAGTGAGATTAGAACCTTGCCTGTGGCAGGCAGAATGTTGTCTCTGTACATCTAGTATGGTTTGGGGCTATTTTAATACAAAAATTGTGTTACTGTAATGTAGTTGAAAAGGTCATGGTGAGCAAATACAGACAAATGTTATATAACAATTTGCAGCTTTAATTTTGCTGATATTTGGTGGAGTTCTTTGGATCTCTGTATAATTTTGCTGGTTTAAATGTGTTTCTTATGAACAAGTTATTAACTTAAGAGAAGTAAAAAGTATCCACCGGGTGAGTCTGAAATGAACCAACACCCACATGTCATATTCCTTTCAGTTGCTATGTGAATGCTTGTCTTGTCCGATCTTGTGGGTTTAATTTCTGGCAGGATGTGTTTATACTCTTAAAATGAATCTATCCAAGCAAATCTTTCGTTCCGCAGTACATTCTTAGCTGCCCCTGCATAGCTCATAGGTGATGCATATTTGTTTGGCACAGGCATGGGACATCCCACAACATGGGATGAATCAGAGAGGAGGCATCCATATACCGTCTCCACTGACTGTAGGTCCGTTCTGGTGTTTGGGTGCATTTATTCTATTTTACAGGCTAAATCTGAGGTCAGATTCTGTACTGCTGTAAGCCGGCAGAGATCCCTTTATTGCAGTGGATCTGTAGCAATTTGCACTGGCTGGGAATTTGGCCCCCAAAAGCTTGTGTCAACAAAAGTTTTAACTGGGGAAAAAGCAGTAGAAAAAACTAAGTGAAGCTGTTGCTGTCGAGAGAGTTTCTATTATGTAACCCTAAAGCAGCAGTGTTTTGAGTATAGCCCATTCGGTCATCCTAAACAGAATTAGTACAGTTGGGAAAAGGGGGGAGGTGTGAATGTTTCAAGGAGGTCTTTGAACGTTTCTTCAAATGTTCATTGCATCTAAGATCCCATTTTTTATGTGCCTTTATTTGCTCCAGAATACCGCTGGACTGCCAACAAAGGAGGGCTTGTCCTCCCAGGAATTTTCTGCATTCCTCTCTGGAGTAGGCATTTTTCTCAGCTACAAAGGCCCTTTGGCAAATTCCCTCTAATCACTGGATTTACCCAGGCTCTGATAGGTGCCATTCATGAACTTGGTCTGCTGTTTGATGGGACTGAAGCATTAATGGGATCTTTTCATGATAAACAAAACAGAGTAACATTACTGGAGAAATCACAAAACTGCTCCTGTAGGGCAGTGTGGTTCTTTCTCCCTCCGTTCTCTCTCTGTTCCGCTCTGTTCTCCATTTTCCTTTCATTTTTTTCCTTATCATTTCATTGCTTTTATGAACATGCATTCTTTTTTGTCTCTGGGACCATTTTTAGTGGCAGATCTTCCCAGATCTCTTTACCTCAGGAGACAGTGGGCTAGCTCACTGCCTGTGCTTGGCCCCAGGAGGTACAATAAACCCATAGAAACAGCCCAGCTTTAGCAGCTTGGTGTTTTCTCCAAGAGTCTTATACACCATCAGAGCAGAGACATCCATAGGTCCTAAATCCCATCTTCATTCCCGTAGGTTTCCTTCCCATCAATGGGTTTCACTTCCATCAATGAATGACCAGTGTTCAAATGAGGGGAGGGAAAACAAGTTGTAGAAGGACTCACTTCTGTATTGAAATAAAAGCCAAAGTTGCCTCTGCTTTTGAAGTCCATTTTTAATGGTGATTTTGTAGTCTTTTAGACAACATACATGCGTGGTTTTCTCTCTAGTCACTTTTAAAACGTGCTATGCTGTCCTAGTAATGGATATGTTGTAAAAACCAACATACACAGAGGTGGCACAATAGCTTGTAAAAAATAAGCTCAGCAACCAAAAATAAGGCAGAACTGCATCTTTGTGTTGAAGCTGTTTCTGCTCTTCTTCGTGGGGTGATGGGACCCAATAAAATGCAAACAATACACTGCTCTTTCTACCACCACTCCTTTCATTGAAATATCTCACATGCCTTCTGATGAAGTATCACACTTGGGTTTGGGTGAGCAGTACAGCTCCTTTTGAGAAAATAAAAATGGCAAGATTTTTCTTTAAAAATCCTTTCATTTAAAATATCTGAGTTTGAAAAATGCTGCGTTTCCAACTGCCAGTTTTAAACCAAGTAATTTTCACATTCACCACTTAATTTGTTGAATCATCTATAATTAAAGCTGATAATTAATTGTTTGAGTGAACATAAACAGCTGGTTTTGTTTCAGAATTTACTGAAGTCACTCAATCTTCTTTCAGAAAAAAGAATTTTTTTCTGGAATCTTCCTCCCTAAAAGTCAAAGAGGGAGGAATCAGACAAAAGGGAAATGACCACGTTTTCTTTCATGTGCTGCACATAACTTCTCACACTTATATCCTGCTTAACAGCACTGTGTTTGGAAAGTGTTGGAGGGAAAAGCTGAGTGTACTGTGAGTATGTGAGAGAGCTTCTTAGACTTACGTCAACAGGCTACATGTGAAGGCGTTGCAGTCAGTAACTCCTCTTTTTGGTACCCTGGAGACCCTCCTGGTTTTTCAGATAAGAGCCTTAATCTTAAGAACCTGATGGGTTTGCTTAGGTTGAAGGAAACATAATATATTGGCTGTAATTTGGCCCAGTTGTAGCTCATTTGGGGAAATTTCCCGACATCTTCTTTTGTTCCTTCCTCAGTCCGTCTGGTTATCCATCTGTCCACCTCCTTGCAAAACTGTCAGGGAAGACAGGGTTTTTCTGATGTACTTGGCAGACAAGAAAGGCTGCCTGAGCTGACAGCCACTGGAATGGAAAGCCCCTGTAGATCCACCTGACAGCTCTGAAGGTTGAATGAATGTGAATGAGAGTACGGGGTTGCATCTTTGGCAGATTAAGGGAAAAACAGGCCGAGAATGACTATGGTGCTGTGTAAGCTAACCAGGCTGGGTGGCTGGGACATGATGGACACCTGGTGGGACACCTGCCCCGGTCATGCCACAGCCAGGACCTGCTGGGTGTGTTTCACTAGCTTCCAAGTGCTGTGTTTCCAAGGGGACCACACCTGTTAGTGTGTGGTTGTGGAACTTTGGCAGCTACAGAGTTGGGAGAGTACAGAAGGGACTCAAGGCACTGACTTGACAAAAATTCAGTCTCCTCAACTGTAAGGAGACAAAAGACACAAATGACCTTAAGGCCCCAGAGCCCCTCAGCTCTTCCATATCAGCTTCCAAACCTGAAGTGCATGATGTTTTATTAACAGTTGCTATAACTAGAAACACTTACTTGGCACCAGTCACTGTGGTGTCCAAGGACCTTCGTGCATTTTAGTGAATTAATTAAACATATTACAGCATTTAATGCCCACGGTGGGAGATTCAGCTGCGGGCCATGGGAACTCAGAGTTGCACGGTTTGAGTGGGACACATGATTAAAGGATGCATAGTCATAATTCCAGTTGTGCTCTGACAACTTTATTTTGTATTTGTTCTTTTTTTAAATTCACCTTCCAAAACACTCATTGCCAAAAATACCGTAGGGATAATGAAATAATGTGAAAGTAACTTTATGTTCAAAATTACATGTTTTATACCTCCTGAGAATAACTTGAATGGTATAGAAATTAGAGGTACCTTTAAATAATGGAGTCTCTTTTTCTCGAAGTCTACTGGTAAAAATCAGCTTTGCTGTCCTCAAAGAACTAGTGCTATAAAATGCCAATCATGGTTTAATTGTGATTTGGTATGTTAATTCCGTGTGACAGTCTAAAGGTCTTTGAAGTCTAATTCTTGATTGTATCTAATAATCTGGAATTTTATAGTGTTGAACTTTAAGAAATAGGCCTGCAACTAAACTGATGCAGGCAAATATAGTTGTGAGGTCACAGTTAACAGTGATTGAATGTGAAATCCTTCTAGTGCTCACTTGAAGATTAGAGTCACGAAGGGGTCACTCCAGAGGTCAGTTTCCAACAACAAGCTCACATTTTCTGCAGATTTATTTTCTATGTATTTGACCAAGAAAGGGTAAGAATAAGTCTTTGAAAACTGTGGTGACTCAAGTAAAATGCTGGCCTTCCTATCAAATATAGGAAATATTGGCATGAGGAGGGGAAAGGCTGTGCCTTCTTGGGCAAGTTGGCATCTTTGAGCTCACTGAAAAAAGGTAATGGACCTTTGTCTCTGCTGAATGAAGTGAACTAGCAGATGAGGGTCTGTTGAGGATCTTCTCCATGGAAAAACTCTTGAGTGGTCTGATTCCTCCAGGTGAAAAAAAACTTGAAGGAGAATATGTGCTCTGTGTGGGAGGTAAGATTTATGTTGACAATGACAATTGTCTCCTTAGATCTCACTGATGCTGAAGGGTTGACATCTTCTTCAAGGGGGGAACAGATGACAGCATACATAAGTGCTTGTTTTGGACTTCATTCCAAATTAAGAAAACAAAAGACATGCAACACTTATTTCTCCCAAAAAATATATCCCTTACTGCTCATTGCTTCCTTCCTGCCCACAGCTGCTGCACAGTTGGGCCGTGAGCAGCCCTGTCCCACCATTGCCCTGAGTTCACAGCACCACCTTTCCTTTTCCTCTTGGTTGCAGAGGTGCAGTTTGTGAGCACTACCAACTGAAGGTGAGGAGATGTTCTCCTGAAGGTGTTCTGTCTGCATTACACACAGACCTGTGATTATAACTGTAGCAAAACTGAGATGCAGTGGTGTGGGTTTCAGCTTGGGTAAGAGTTTACTGGAATGGGTTTGGAATTTTTGGAGTATTATTGTTTTTTTCTTCCAGAAACACAAAATTGTTGAATCGGAAATTCCTAAGAGGAAAGGTCCAGTTCAAGGAATTTCCCATCTCAGTTAAAACCAATGGAATGAGAAGTTCCAGTTGATTAATTGTATTGGTGGTTTTTTTTTTTCATTAACCCTTTTTGTTTTATTTTTAAAGGACTTCTACTTAACTTTTCTTTCTCCATCTTTGAAATACTGGTTGCTGCATCAAGCAACTTCTACTTCTCTGACCCTTAGCATGACAATTGTCAGATTGCAACGCAAATTCACTTTGGTTTCATGTCAGCAGCACGTCCTCTGTCTGGGATATTATGGAGGAACCAGAGCTGTACCTGGAAAGCTCTTTGGTATCATTGTAGTCTCTTTTAATTTCAGGAGCTACCTTTCTAGCCCCAGCTGCTTGGCAGGCAAGCCAGTGTGGTGGCCAGAAAATAGCCATGGTATCGTTAATATCATGGTGACTGTTGTAGATGTACCTTGTGCAAAAATCATGCAACTTGTCAAGTCCATTTTAGTCTTTAGAAGGAAACACAGTCTGAAAAGTTCACACAAAACAAGGAAAAATGTTCTTCTTGTGCTAAATTCTGCACAAGATCTTCCAGAAAGAGAGTATAGCTTATTGTACAGAGTTACAATAACCTCATAAAGCTGACAGGAGGTTCATTCTTCACTCCTGCCAGAGGACCAAAACTTGCCTCCTCACCTTTTGTGTTTTCAGTTCCCATGTGCACCAGGTATACACAAAGAATGAAGGCAATTGATTATGGGAACAGCTTGCTTAGGGGATGTGGTGAATTCTTCAAGACTTGTAGTCTTTAAATCACAATTGGATGTCTTTCTAAAAGATATGCAATACTTCAACCTGAAATTATTGTGTGGGTGCAAGAATTGGTGGGCAAAGCTCTGTGATTTGTGCTATGGAGAAGGTCAGAGTAGGTAATGGTAGTGATACTTTCTGGTCTTACTGGTGTCTATTGGGTGTGTTTGGGGATTTATTGATCACTACGACCTGTACACTGCATCAGTTTGGTGTTTTATTTAGTTTGGTGTTACCATTGTTTCCAAAAATCAGTAAAAATAAAGAACTCCTTAACACCAATGTAGTATTAAGAAGCAGGCATTCTTTATTTGGCCAAATGCACCTGGCAACACCATGAAGACTGTTCACATTGCTGTAGCAGCAAAAATTATCTGAAAGCAAATCTTCCTTTCCAGAGCTGTGTGCTGGCAAGAACTGATTGCCTGGGTACAGAGAAGGCGAGGTCAATGGAGGAAAGAGGCCGAGTTGTCCTAGCTGGCCATTGCTGGTGGAGAACCCCATGTAGTTAAGCTGTAGGAAGATGTCCCCATTGAGCTCCTGCAGTGCTGGTGGAAGAGGTCACTGCCCTTGGCTGCTTGTCACAGCCTCCCAGCCGGAGGTTACTGACCTTGCCCAGCTGCAGCCGGGTGCTGGCTGTGAGCGCTTCCTAATCTGCTCCAAGCAAAACCAGCCGGATTAGTTCAGTCAGTTTAAATGGTTGATCAGAGTGAGCCTGGCCACTTTCGTCTGAAGTGGGAAGATGTGCCACAACGCATGCTGGTGGCAGAGCAGTGAGAGTGGCAGCTCTCACATTCTCAACTGGAAGCAGTGCTGTCCTGCAGGAAAGGGATGCATGTCCTCAGATTCAAAGCTGGCTCTCACTTTCCCTCTCCACTGCTCAGTTCCCACCTTGGAGACTCTCTCATCAGGAAGAGATGATTAGGCTAATTTTATTACATATCTAATTATGCTGTAACACGAGGTCTTTTGTTGCCATATTTGCACACGCTTGGCCCCTACCTAAATTCCATTGTTATTATCTTGACTGCACTGCTACCATATCAAATCCAGGTTACAGGCACATCCTTTTGAGAAGGATTTATTTTATTTATTCATCTAGGAAACAGAAGTTCACATCCTGTGAATTGTACTGGCCTTGTTTTTCCTGTTCATTTCTGGTATTAGTCTGCCACTACTGCAAAAATCTGTTTAACTTTGTGAGCTCCTGGCAAGCAATAATTGCATTATCAGCTCTATCAAATTATCAGTGAACCTACAAAGCAGTGTCTTTTCATGAACCCCTATGCCTTGCAGCCTCAGTGTTTGCAAAGCAGCACAGATGAAAGAGATTGCTAGGGCTGGAATCAGTACAGACTTGTGCCAAGACCAGCCTCATTTAGTGCAAGTTTATTACCTGTGGAATTTAAAAAGGATGTTCAGTGTAGCATGTCCGACAGGCAGGAAGCAAACTAAGGCTTGATTTTTAACTCTGGTTAATATCCAAATATTTTGTTTTACAGGAACTGCTAGTTTTTGTTTAATCTTTTCAACAGCTACTGAGCCAAAGTCAGCTGTAGTCATAACTTCAGTAAAGAGGGTGAGATCTTGTGTAGCCAGCAGGGATATTCTAGGTTTAAAGGAGTGTAATCTGGTCAAATGAAGAGACAGTCTGGTCTAGCATTGGTAGTTTCTGTTAATTTGAAGACAATGCATCACTTTATAAATCCTGCTGTACTGTGGGAGGAATTTGAGGATGGCAGTCTTCGAGAACTGACAGCAGACAGTCCGCACTGGTTTAATTTTATTCTGAGCATAATGTCAGTTGGCATGTGATGAGATCAGAGTTTCTATTAGATGTTAGCTGAATTTTTACCCCTGCTGGTATCCCTTTGGTAGGGGTCCTGTCAATGTTTCTATTATAAACTTTGTTTATTAGTAATAACTCAGCCATAAAAATTCTCTCTAGATTGAAATGTAGTGAGCAAGTTCTCAGCTGAGATCCAAGAACATTTCTCTTTTCCCTAAATTTTGAAGGAAGTTGTTTTGGCTATGGTTTCTTTAGAATAAGATAAAAGGATTTGGGGCATATTTTACATTTCTTTCACAGAAGCAAATATTTTATAGGCAATCATATTCTTTACTGGTTTTTATATATAACAAAATTAAGGAATCAGTAAAAAGATTTTGTGTACAATTTAACTGGCTATCCACATGTGAAAATATGGCATAATTCCCCATCTCCTCAGCAAGGGGATTCTGTTTTACAGTTGGCAGTGAGGGTATAGGGATTGTTACTGTCCTGGTTTCATCTGGGATGCAGTTAATTTTCTTCCTAGTAGCTGGTGAAGTGCTGTCTTTTTCAATTTAGTATAAGAATAATGTTGATAACACACTAGTGTTCTGAGTCATGCCTACTTTAAGTCAAGGACTTTCCAGCTTTCCATGCTCTACCAGTGAGGAGGTGCACAAGAAGCCAGAGCGAGCATGGCTGACCCAAACTGGTCAAAGGGGTATTCCATACCACAGAATGTCTTGTTCAGTATATAAGGTGAGGGAAATTGGACAAGAGGGGCCAGTCGCTGCTGGGGGGCTGGACTGGTCAATGGGTGGTGAGAATTCTATTGTGCATCACTTGTCTTTTTGGTGAGGGGTTATTTCTTTCTCTTTGTTGTCCCCGTTTTCATTGCAATTGTTTTTATAACATTATTATTGTTATTGTTGTTGTTATTATTATGTATCAGTGCTTAAGCTCTTCCTATCTCAACCCATAGGGTTTTACCTTTCTTCCGATTCTCCCCATTCCACTGGGATTAGGGTGTGTGGGGAAGTGGCTGTGTGGTACTTAATTTTTGACTGGGATTAAACCACAACAGTTACACTCTGCAAGTAACATGTAGGCATCTCCTTATAAAAAAAAATACATGTACAATACATTTTTTGATTGTGGATTCACAAATCTAATGTCCTCTATATAGTAGTGAACACCAGAAAAGGATGCAAACAGTCTCCTAATAGACAGTCATTAACAAAGGAAGCCTGCAAGGGAAGACTCAGTCTCGCTTATGGGCCTTTAATGCTTGTCAGATGCCTTGAAAAACAAGAATGAAGATGTCAAATGACACTAATCCACTTTGTCGTTTCTCTCCATTCTCCTTTAGTTTCTATAGCTACTTTGGCTAATTTGATGTAAATAAATGACCCACAAGTAGGATGATGCCCCCACAGACACCTCATACAGCCCCCATAGACCACTCTCTAGCTGTAGGGTGTTTGGGGACTGCAGTGGTGATGTGGTGGTCTAAACCCTAGTCCATGCTGGGCTAACATATCAGTAATCAGTTTTCTTATGAAAAGGTTATGCTACTTGTCCTTCAGTGAGAGGAAGTGTCTGTGGAAGTGTGTGTGGAGTAAGGGGAGAACACAGAGCCGCATGTGCATTTTCCAGCTTGATTAAACTGCCCAAGACCTGAACCAAATCCAAATTGTTCAGTGGTGTACCAAGATACAGAGCACTAACCTGTTCACAAGTTTGAGATAGAGGGCAGGAAGGAGGTACTCACAGAGATACCACACTCATGAACCTTGCAGGCCAGCTGTTGAACTGGTGTAAATTGGTCTGGCTCCAGTGACCTGGAGCTATGCTAAGTATGCATTAGGGGGTCGGGTGCATTCAAGCATGTCTTGCTTTGTTTGCATTCATTCAGAAGTTGTGCCAGTATCCAAAACATAACATGACCGCATATATCAGAATTTAACAATATAAATCTGGCTGACTTTGAATGTGCTGGGTTTTTTTCCTTTGTGTTATTTATGACACTGGAAAGTACAAATTAGCATGGATCCCAAGGAATTGTTTGATCTAAAATAAGGAAAATTCCTTTAAAGGGGAATTGTTTAAGGGGCTGATTATTATTTATTTTATTAAGTACATAAGGGTTGTTTGGATTTGTGTTCTACCTATAATTCCTGTGTTTGGAACAGTGCTGGTGGGAAAATGGTACCAGCAATTTATGGAAGGTGATACTGTGTCAACAGATAGGAGGACATGTGACAGTAATCTTACATGGCATTCAGAGCATTCAGACCATATGCTTTAAAACATCAGTAAAATACATGTCAGAACCACGTCCTCTCCATGCCCCCCTCTAGAGGACCACAGTGGGGGGACACTAAGGAGTGGAGCTGGGGGGCTGCTTTGCCATCCTCAGCACTGGGCTGCTCTCTAGAAAGGAAATGGTCTTGAGGAGGGTGGAGGGGAACTGCAGGGCCTTCTCCCAGATGAATGAAGGAATGAATGAAGTTCAAACATGTAAGGAGGTGAATGGACAGGGCAGCAGCTGTGTGATCTTAGCAGGACCTGGTGGACTGGTGTGAAGTTCGCTCATGAATATTTAGTGACTGCTTTTAGAGGGCTTTTTTGCAGTGAACTCATGGAAATAAACGATGGAAGCATGGCCATTGGCTATTGTTTCTAGTCCTGCTTTTCTGCACCATCCTGGTTTTCATCCGCAGGTTGTAAGAGCCTTTTAGAAACACAGCTTGTGTCTTAGTGTATGTAGTTTGCAGAGGGAATAAATGCTAAAGAATGTCAGAGAAATCTTTTTGTCTTTGAAGGCTAGCATTACAGAAAGATTATTTTTCAACTCAGTTAAAGCTCATTGTCAAGACATCCCATCTCTACCTGCTGCTTCTGCTCAGTGAATGCAGGGGTCACAAGTACAAACTCAAATCACAAAATTCAAGAGAATAGTTTGGGATCCCCAACAACATACAGCCTGGGGGATCGTGGGAAACCCGCTTTGTACCTCCTAGGCTCAGTCTGGAAAACTGAAAATTCAGACAGGAGGAAGCACCTCAAACCACAAATAAACTGTTCTATCCATTTGAAGGTAATGGGCCAAAACCTGGTATTTTTACTCAGGCAGAACTCTCACTGAAGTCTTTAGGCAGTTTGTCTGAGGAAGGGCAGAAGGTCTTGCTCTGGTGTTATATATTAGGACCAGCATTTCTGAACCTCCCACTGGTAGTACTCATCTGCCCAAAAACCAGACTTCTTGGGAAGGGAACAACAGTGGAGTCCTGTGTGGAGGCTATAAAATGGTTTATATTCTGTATCAATATTGATTTTGCAATCATAAAAGGAACATTAATGTTTTAAATTTAAACATTTTTCTGTTTAAATATTAAACATTGGCATTTCTCTTCTCCTGATTTTTAAATAAGCCCTGAAGGTGACTGTCACCTGGTTTGCAGTCATTTCTTGCCATCTCTTCTAGGCAGCTTTTTAGTAGCACAAGAGCTTTCAAGCAGGAGAGGGTACCAAATAGCTAATTGTATTCACAAGGGTTATTTTCAAATGTGCATCACTGTTTATTCCTGTTGAGAGGTGTTCCTCACCTTTTGAACTTTCTGACTGGCAGCCCAGGTCATCCAAAGTGTCACGCAGATTGATATTTCTGAGTTCAGCACAGCATGGAAGGGAGTAACCCACTCAGGCCTCCTTGAAAGTTCAGTGACAGCTTCCTTAACTGAGTAAGAGGTGACTCAGTGTTTTATGAGCATCTCTCAACATAGTCATAAGTTTTATCAGTATGAAGTTTTAAAAGACAGCCATTGTACAAACAATCTCTGAGTCAGTGCCAGCTCACAGCTCACTTCTGCCAGCAAGACCTCGCCGTTGACACTGACTGCTGAATCCAAGTACATAGGCAGAACTCCCTGGATAGGGGGGGACTTCTCAGCTGGTTTGTGATAGCCCTCATATCTGGAAAAGGAAATGGTGACTTTATGCCTCTTTGCATTTTTCTCTTCTTGTGCAAGAGAAGCAAACCAATCTCATGCAAGTTTGGCTAGCTATGGAGCTGCTTGTGCCAGCACCACATCCACAGCTTGGACCTGCTGGTGTAATGGCAGCTTTCAGTCTTGCTCCTGCACCATGACAGAGGAGCCTGGGTTACCCCTGGCAGAGCTCCCCGGAAGCAGGATGGCTTGGCCATGACAGTGCAGCTCCCCAGTATGAGAGGGGCTGGTCAGTTGACTCAGGGAAGCTGGTGGTGAGTGCACTCCTACTTGCTCTGCACCTCATCTATGCCCTTCTGTGCAGCCAGCCAAAAAAAGTTTCCTTTCAACCAGGCAGTAGAACTCATTGCCCTCCCTCAGCAGTCTCCAGTGCTGCTGCTTGAAATAGAGATACGTCATGAAACACTGTCATCATACAAAAAATTGCTTCAAGGCATTCCTCCCAGAAGTGAATTCTCTGGGATATGTTTGGCCAGCCGAGAAGAAGCAAACTGTGCAAGAAAGTTCCAACAGTCACGAGCCATGGAGGGGGATTTGGACAGACCTGCACATATAAAGTCATTTTCAGGGATATTTCTGCCTTCAGTGCCGTTGCCTCATGCTCACTGTTAGGTGTGTTTCTGGGTGACAGGGCGATCGCCTTGGGGGAAGTGATGGGCAGTTGTGAATAACCCTCTGCCACCCACCTTTCAAGCAGCACATACTTCCTGACACGTGCGTGAGGGAATGTGATGTGCAGCCTCACTGCTCACTACCCCAGCTGTGGCTCCTCAAAGCAGGTGCTGCTATGCTCTGCCAGGCATGGCTCTTCCCCACCACTGTAAACTTGGGAGGAGAAAACAAATAGCCAAACATAGGTTTGATGTGGTGGGAAGAAGGCTAGTAAAGCTGAGTGTACTCCATATTGTGTAGAAAATGCATCAGAAATGTGTAGGATTGCAGCTTCCCTCTAACAGGTCTCCTCGTTCGTGCCCAACCTTATGGCTGTGCTGAGAATGCAAAGGGAATAAAATTGCTGGCATTTATATTGGGGTGGTCACCTCAAAATGCCCGTCTGGGAGGAAAAGTGCTGAAAGGCTGAAGATTTTTTGGGGATATGTGCTGCAGCTGTTGTAAAGGTGGCAAGGCTTGCAAGCATCTACCTGGGGGCAGCTTTCCTTCCCCTGCTGATGGTCCCAAAATACCACATTCTCACACCCAATGACTCCCTGCAGAAACCATGCTCAAGCATCCTGTATTCCTTCAGAGGAATAAATCCCCAGGCTTCATCCACCACCCCATCCTTCAGTCCTATTTGCGGAGGAGGGAAAGATACACTCAGGCAGCAGACCCTGCTCCAAAGGAGGCCTGGCAAAGCAGGGGTAGACTGATGAAACAGCTGAATTGCTCTCATACTCCAGAGGAAGTGACAGGGCTCTGCCTGTGAGGCACACATCTTTCAGCAGTGAGTTGTTTGTCTTCTCACTCTTGATTGTTAATGACCATGAAAAGCTAGTGGGAGGCTAGCCAGGACAACCATTCTCTCTCTTGCTTTCAAGGATCCAAAGACTTTGGGATAATGAAATAAATATTAGGTTGTCAGTCCAAAATAATAACACTTTACAAAGTGGAAATGCAAATTTCCTGCAATATCCCTGAATAGCAGGTGGTATTTCCTGAGGTATTGTTTCTGACTTACAGGGGAATTGATAGTATGAACTGACTGAGGAAAATTATTATGGTATCAAGCTCCAGCCATTAAAGTAAAACAATGAGAGCATAATAAACTGAATAAAGGAACAAGCAAAAGAAAGCTTGGATTTTGTATATTTGTTGCTGGTTTTTTCCTAATGCTGTAGGCGCTGAGTGTGGTTAAGATGCAGAAATCCTCTTTTTACAGAATAGGCAGCAGCAGAACGGAAATAGGGGAAAATGTTTAAATGCAATTGCTTTTAAGGGCATAGGCAAATAATATGTAATAATTCATATCATTAGTATTATTAAAGAAGTAAAAAATAGCTGGGTGATGAATTAACTAATGCTTCTATATATCCAGCAAGCCAGACAGACATTCACTAGAACTTCTAACATGAGATCAGGAGCACACATGCCTGTGTTTCTGCTAACTAGATTTTTCTTTGAAAATAGGACAATCTGTTACTGTCAGTCAAAACTTAGAATTTGGCTATTAGGTTTGCTGGTCTACACTTCACATAGTGTCATTTGTATCCCGTTTGAGTGAAATCCATTTAATACGATCTTATGTACGTAATACTGTTTCCTCAAGTGCATTCAGAAACAGCACCTACCTAAAGCAAAGACTGATAACTGATTTTTAAATTGATTCTGAACATGCATTACAGCATATTCCTACATTATACATAACTTCATAGCAGAAAGACGTATGTATTGGCTCACACTGTAGTACCTCCATGATTTATTTTCTTCTACTGCCATAGTGCTGCGCTGTCCTGCATGGAGTTACTCATGCTACCAGCCCAATGGATTTGAGCTGGGTCCACTTCTCTAAGATTATTCAAACAAATTTAAGATTTCTAGTTTTGTGCATCTGATCTTAGTGGATTTTGTGTCAACTTCAGTTTTTCTTGCTCATAACTCACTGTTTGATTTCTCTGGAACTCCTGTGTGGATGTTCCTGCAGAACAGAAGCAATGCGCTGTTTTCTCTGTACACCAGTGATGTGAATAGGGTTGTATATGTCCTCTGGGCTATCAGATTATATAGGCTAACTGAGAAGCAAAGTAAATACCTCCAGGGATCCCTAGCTGCTGTGCTGGGATGCTCTTTTATTTCTGATTCACTTAGAAAGAATGATTTTGCATGGTACTCGAGAAAGTTGCTGTTGGAGGTGTTGCTTTTCAAATGAGATGTAAAATCAAGGCCCTGACCACTTGTGGTCATCAGTGTCCCCATGGCACTGGGATTTTGATCCCGGTGTACTAGCCAGAGTCCAGTTTGAATAATTACATCCTGCCTTCTCTGCCATGTACACTGGATATGCTATTCTTTACCTTATGTCCAAACTGTATGTAACACTGTCTCGTGCTGTTAAACGTGCTGCCAGACCTCATCCCAGAAATGGCTGCTTTGCTGGGCAGAGTGCAACAGATGCCTTTATAAGGTTCTTATGTCACTTCAAGTGTGCAAATCACTTTAGGATCTGCAGAGATGAAAAGGATATTCAGATATAAAATTACATATTCAAATATTCTGATTGCTTTTAGTTATCTATTGCTAAGCTTTTGATAGGAAATCCATGTTGAACTGAGTAGTATTGATATGACCTATCACACAACATTGCAGGACTCATTGCCTGTCTGGTAATTAATTCATTTCCATTTCTAAAGGAACATTGAGGGTTAAGAAAAATATACCTGAGGAAAAGAAAACCAAAAGAGATCCACCTGAGTGATACCATTGAGGAGATACACAAACATGGTCATCATGGTGGTGTCCAGGCACTACCCAAGTTTTTTTACTTGAAGTTTGCCGTTGTCTACTATTCACTAATAGATCAGGTTCAGATTGTGATTATTTCCATAGTCTTCAGTCTTCTTGTCTGTATTTGTCTTACTACAGGATGCTGTTCAGGGAATATATTAGACCTTTTGCTTATAAAGTCTCTGTGGTTCCTTGGCATCCCACCTTCGAGGAATATCACACCCACACACTAAAGACTCCCAGGATGTTGGCAGCCCTGTAGCTGGAGTGTATCGTGGTTGAGACAAGCAGAGGAAAAGGGCACTTCCAGGTATTACTGGCTAGTGCTATAAGTCATGGTGCAAAATTTTAAATGGACTAACTGTTTTCTAGGGGAGGGTAGGTTAATCTAAAGCTTCCTAGGCTGGATCTTCCTTACCAAAATTCTCAATAGTGCAAAATTATCCTGCATTCTCTTTTCTGAAGGCTCTTTTCATTGTGCCTTACCTTGAAGGATGTGTAGACTCTGCTCTTCATCAGACATCTGATCTAATGTCTGTCAGTCCAAGCACAGACATCATCATGTCATGGGATGAGCATGGATGTGAAAGATTTGGCATCATGTCTTAAGTCATGGTTAGAGTTGAGCATAGAGCCCTTGAGTACCTCAGTAAGGGACCATTCAACTAATCCCAGCCCAAGAGTTGGGCCCATCACGCTTAGGAGAAAGGAGAGGGAGGACACTGTTGCTTCTAAGGGCCATATGGAACTTACTTATTGGGTGGGTTGGCTCTGAGGTACAGAATGTTTATTAATGATATCCCAATGTGGAGATCTCATGAGAGTTCTGGCTTTCTTGTCAGTCAGGAAGCTGTCTGAAACTGTGATGATGCATAAAACCCCCCAGTATTTGCTAAGTAAAATAGAGCTAGATTATATCACTTTCATGAGCTACGTGTTTGCTTATCTATGAAAGAAAAATCAGTAATAGAGGATAATTCTGCAGTGCAGAATGAGGAAAATAACCACAAATTGCCAAGTGTCAACAAGGCAGAAATTAAAGTGAAAAAATGTGGCTGAAAAGGCTACACATTTATTATGTAAATGCATCTAAATTAGCCCTGAAGGCAGACATTCCTGAGAGGTGATGAAAGGCAAAATGGCATGGGCAACTCCTTATCCCATCACTGTCTCCCACCCTTTTTAAGTGCTTTTATAATAAACAGTGAATGTCCTGGCTGTCCTGTTGCCAGTGCCTCCAGCCAAAAAGCTGAAGCAGACCCTCTCCTGCACAGATAGCTGTGCAGAGAGATGGCTCGAGTTCTTCAGGAAGAGCACATCTTCCTGTGGATCCTGCTGTCATCAGCCTTGTGGGTGGGGTGGAATCCTCTGCTCCTCCAGGCAGTACAGTCCCAGGGTCTTCGTATTTCTGTCGTCCTTTTTTGTGATCTGAGAAGATGAAGCACTACCATAAAGCCTACAAAAATGCATCTGATCCTAAAATCTGAAAAACCCAATGGTACCTAAAAAGATTCTTTCTAACCAAACTTCCAAATTGCTCTCTTTAAAAATGCTGCAAAACCCTCCAAATATGTCAGTAACACACACTTTCAGAGCATGGAAGAAGCCAAAAGTATGACAACAATACAGCCATCTTGTGAGCTTGGTGGACAAAAAGAAATATGAACAATGTGTTTCTGTTTTTCCTCTCAGTTCCTTGCACATAAATGGCAGTGCAAGGAACTGCACAAATGTTCCCATTTGTGTGTAAGCAGAGAAGGTGGTATGTGTTTGGTGCCACTCTTTCCTGCCATCTCTCCTTGCCACTTTCATTCCTCCATCCCATCCCTTTGCACCTTTTCCACTATGCAACCCAACCAAAACTTCCCAGCACTGTTCCCTACTATCCAAAGATTTCCAGAAGCTCCTAGGTGTACACATGATGACACAATCGATACTGTTGTTTCCTCACCCCTCCTCTGATTGTTGTCCTTCCTTCGCTGGTGACCTCTTTGCTGGCCATGGGGATGGCCTGGGAGAGTGGTGGGCTCACAGCAGCCTCTGGTGTCCATGGGGCTTGTCTTAAGGCACAGTGTCATGTTCCCAGGGTCCTTTCTCAAGAGAAAGCCTTGGTTGTGAATGGGTGGTCACAAGCTGGGAACGTGGGGATATTTGGATGCCTAGGAGCAGCCTGCTGACCACCAGCAGAAGGACCTTACTCCACACCATCACCCTTACCTGTCAATATCTAGAGTATCAAGAGTATCCTTGGCCACATTGCTGCCAATGCTAAAATGATCTTGCATCTGCTGGTAAGTGATCTGGTGCCGATATAATACCTGATCTCACCGAGGTGGATTATGTTCAGCTGCAAAACAAGCTTCTATCTACCCAGTGCACCTAATTCCCAGAAAGGGTATGCCTCTCTGTGCCAACTACAGCAGCATTTGGAGGCCAGCTCTCCTTCTTCTCCTTTCATCCGGCAAGCTGCTTTCACCTCTGCTGCCAGGACCACCTAGCCACCGATACTACCAACTGGTATATTTTTGGCATGTCCCAAACCACAGAAGTTCCAAGCACAATAAAATGTAACTAATTGGAAGATGGAAGCATTTAGCTCTTTTGGTAGACCCTGGAACTCAGGGCAGAATTTAGCCAAGGACAGGATTTAGCTATGTTTTTTGCAGCATGAAAATTAGGCTTTGTCACTTCAGCAACAGAAGAAACAAAATACAGGAGAGTTTTAAAGAAGTGAGAATCAATATCCATCAGTCCTATTCTCTGAAATGACCTTCAATTGCTAAAATGTTCACAAACCCTCCCTAGCACCCCTAACATTTAAAAACAGGCTGCTTTCCAAGTGGCGGATGGAGCTCTGTGAGCAAGGAAACCACGTGAAGCTTTACAAGGGAGTGGGGCTGTAGTAGGGTGCTCCAGGCGTTGCATTCTTGATGTGGTGTCAGGTTTCAATACTATTATGAAAAAATCTGCAGGGGATTTGCGTGCATACCTTACACACATACCTTTGATGTTCACATTGTTAGATCCAAGGAACAAATAGGATCTTTAGGTCACATGTAGCTTCCAAAAGACCATTAAATAACTATAGCTAGACAGTCAGGTAATTGTCCTGTAAAATTACAGTCAAATTCTTCTCTCCTAGAGTAGGTTAAATTCAGGGTCTGTCCAGGGACGTAAATAGAACAACTCCAAAATTACACCAGGATTATAAAGAGCAGAATCTCTTTCTTCCTCCCTCTCTTCCCCTTTTTTCACTCTCTTTCAGACCAAGGGAAGCATGGGTACTCAGACACTATTCATATTTTTGCTGCTGTTGAGAGGCTGACAATAGGATATTGACAATAGGGTAGATGTTGACTTTGCAATCTTTTATTAAATGGGTTCTGGCTGGATAAAAAAAGAAAAGCTGTTTGCTACTGTCTTTTAAAATACATTACTGTGTTACATGGATTTCACAATGATGCATGTGATGAAATTGCTGTTAATGAGTAAAATCACATCAGAAATGCAATGGAATGGTGGAGTTTTTTTCTGCTTTGCAAGAAGGACTTAGAAATCATGCCTTTGGACATAATGAATATAATTTCCACTTGAAAATAAGAGTATGAACTGAGTTCGGTATTTAAACATACCACACCCCAGAATGATCCCAAAATATATCGAGCCAGGAAGTGGATTAATTGCAACAACTCGCCACCAAGCCCCTGGTATATTTCAAGTACGTGGAAAATGTATTTCTATTTTGGACACTGACTTCTTTATGAAACTATGCCAGAATGTCAGCAGTCTCTGAGTGTCTGACAGACACTCTTTGCAGCATCAGTGTCCTGGAGGCAGTAATAATTATCAAATCTATTCAATAGACAGACAGTTATCAGACATCTGTATATCCCAGACATACAAAAACATCCCCAGCCAACCATGTGGCTACCAATGGATCTGCTCAGACAAAGAAGTTCAAGAGAAATGCCTCAGGCCAGATCCTCAGCTGCAGAAAATCAGCCAGGCACAGTCAATTTGCCTTCCTTGCCCTGTGTGCTTTTTCTTCAGAGGAAAACCCTGCCCAGCCATCACAGGGCACTGGGAGGTCAGGGAGGCAATGGGTTGGATGGGAAGGGGAAGCTCCTGCAGGAGCTGAGAGTTGTGCCTGGGGCTGACCATATAAGTTTGGTAGAAGACACTTTGTATCCCTGAAGGAGTAGAAATGGCTGTGCAAAAATGGCCACCTAAGATCCCTTGTATCCTTACCCCAGTTTGTGCAGCTGAAGGGGCAGATAGCTCTTCCTACCAGTACCTAGTGCTATCTGTGCTCAGTGATCTGTACAGTGCCTGAACACAGATAGCCTCAAGCACTGCCCTGCAGTTGTCTGTGCTGTGCAGCTGGGAGCTTTCTTTCCTTCACCATCTTGTCACCTCTGCCACGTAACAGATGTTGTTAAGGAAGTAGCACAACTCAGGGCTCTTCCTTCTAGTCTGGAGGAAAGGTGGTATAGATACAAGCCAGGCAGAGGTCCTGGGCTGGATTCTTTTCTCCTGTTGGTGAAGTCTGAAGGTATTCTAAGCAGGTCACAGTCTCCTGCACCTGCCTTTCCATAGTGCCCACTCTGATGCTGTCCTCCTCTGGCTGAGATGTGCCTTGCTAAAGCAAGAAGTGCAAATCTCTGGAGGCAGCAGCTCCTGTAGTATGCAGCTAAACTGAAGAGACATGCCACAGGCTGCCACTGGGAAATACCCAAGGGAGGTCACAGACTGCTTGGCTCGAATCTCACTGCCTTCAAGGTAGCCTGAATTGTTGCTTTTCCAGAGTGGTGAAGGTGCCTGAGGGTCAAGGGAAGTGCATACTGTATTTTCATCAGTATTCTCCTTCTTGAGAAGAAGGACAGGTCCGGGCTGTGGCATGGCCTTTGCATCATCAGCATGGTGGAGGTGTATAGCCAGGGACAGAGTTACCACATGATACTGCCGGGACACTGCTCTAGTCCCAGGGCTGCCCAGCGGAGCAGTTTACCCTGTGTTTTCCATCACTGCCACTTCAGTTCTTTTTCCATTCCTGCTTCTAGGCTTCTGTTGTTGGCAGAAGCTTTCATAGGCCTGGAAATTAATTTGATTGTTTGTATCTACACCTACATTGTGGAAAATCGGCTGCATGTCTTTCAGGTTTCTAAATGACACAGAGACACTGTTACTGAATGAGTTGATGTCTTTGTGACCTTAAAATTGAGAAGAGTGAACATCAGAGGCCATAAAGAGCAATATTACCTGACAATAGTTACATTTTGAGCAAAACCACTGAAGTTCAGATTTCACTTTCCGAACAGCAGTGGATTTTGCAGCAGGTTGGCTTGTTTGGGACTTCCCTATGCTATTTACTCTGTTACGTCGCTGGAGATCAGTGCAAAGGTTAAGAGGATTTGGGAGCTCCTGGCAGTCAGGTCCAGAGATGAGTCCACTGCTGACAGTCCTGCAGCTCTGATCAGCTCCATGCAGTGGCTCCACTGGGAATAACCTCTGAAGCAGAAACTGCCCTGGATTTTTGGTCCATATGGTGGGAGGTGCCTGAGCAAGAAGAGAGAGGAGACTCTAAAACCAAAGTTGGAACCAGATTGTAATGTGATACAGTGCTTTCCACCTCTAGGTCATCAATTCAAATCTAACGTGTTTAGCAGTGATCAAAAATCATTTCCACATGGGCCAAGAGAAATACATGGTGAACGCAGGAGTTGCTGTATCCAAACAGACAAGATAGTCTGGAGATAAACAGTTGCACAATAGTTATTTGTCTGGACAGGTCTATAAGGTATAAAGCTAAATAGTTCCTGATCAGTTTATCCCTGAATAATGAGGGCTTGGTTTCCTTGCAAATAACTTACAATTTATTTCTGTCTACTAAAATGTAAGGTTTTTTCTTTACACTATAGCTAAGAATGACTGAAACCTCCCCTTTGGCTTTCTCAATAGTCTGTCTGTGTAGGGAGTTATAAATAGACAGACGCATATGACGTTTGCCAGACAAAAGAGCCAGCTCATGTTTCCTTAGGTGTATATCAAGGAAACCTCAGTGCTGAACTGTGTGCTAGAATTAATCTGAAAGACAGAAAATACTTCTTAATACTTTAGCAGAAAAATGCACAGGGTGCCAAACTAAACTTAATCAAAATGCATCAGGAAAGCTTATCAAGTGCGTGACAGATGATAATGAAGTAACAGGGAAACCCCACAGAGCAGCACTGACTCTGAAGAAGACCAGGCAGCAACAGCAGATCCTTCTGCTGACAAGCTGTATTGATTTTAGCTGAGAACACCAATTTAAACTTTGCTTATAATATTGAAACACAGATACAAGGCCCATTAAATGGGTATTTCATAAGCTGCACTGCCTAAATATTTTATGAAAATGTAATCAATGCTGGCTGAAACATTATAAAAATTAATAACATCGAGAACATTGAACTAACAGCTACTGTGCTTTGAATTTTGATTATATCCTTGATAAACTCACTGGAATATTGTGCTTGAACTAACAGTTCAGCTAGCAGATGAAAAAAAATGATGGGTTTTCCTTTCCTGTTTTAACCATTAAATTTGTACTTGTCAAGATCTGTAATGTTGGGAGTAAGTCTGGGTCAAAGCAACTGAGAAATAATGGATTATATGAGCATAAAAGAAAACAGAATCTGATTTTTAAATATGTTTCTCTCACTGTTTTATTCCTCTCAGAACATAAAACCATTCCAAATGAAGCAGCTTAGGTATTTTGTAGAGAAGGTAGCTTTCTGTAAACAAAACATATGAAATCCTAACCCTAATGAAGTCAGTTTCTTGCCTTCTATTGGATATATATATATATAAGTATATACCCAACTGGATATGTGTGCCACTGCCTGAATTTTAAGAATACCAAAAGAGTCATTTGAAACAGTGTGCTCTGAATTTGCCAAATTAAATATAAAATTTTTGTGCCTGTCAAATAACTATTAAAAGCCTCTTTGTGTACTTTGAAAACTCTAACGCTGTCTGCTCTCCCTGACAAGTGGAATAGAAATACTCTTTATCGTCGACTAACTGGTGCAGCTTCTGACATGTTGCAGACTTTTCCAGCATCAGTCAGAGAAGGTCAGTTTAAAAGCTAATAAATATTTTTGCAATGATCTGACTTTGTATTAAAAACTCAGAGGAGTGCCAAGTAGGATAGAAAATAAAGAATAGTTTCACAGATCTGGCCAGAATTCTCCACAAATTACTATTAGCCTCATTTATGAGACTGCACAGAGAACTGTGAAATCTCCTTTGAACTCTAAGGGCCAGATGGTTTTGCTGTTAGATTCTAATGACCCACAGCAGTGTGCATACACAGACACCACGGTTGCCAGTTGACTGCAAACATGTGATGGAGGCAGGAGAATTCATGACCTCTGCTTCCAAAACACAAGCGCCCTCACTACTGGTGGGATAAAAAAGCAGTTCTACTGCCTCAAAAGGGAGATTATTACTAAAGCAAGCCATGAGCTTAGCTGGACCTGAGGAGTGAATGGCAGGCACACTGTCCCATGCAATTTCAGGAAGATTCCTGCTGACGATAAGGAAGCTGCAAGTGGCTTTTGCTGGAAGGTGAAGGTTTCCTGGCAAGCTGTGTGGGCTCCTGGGCTCAGTGCTGTATCATTCTGTGCTGGAAGAGGGAGAGAAAGGCTGGACTCAAACCAATTAAAGCTGTAGGGCAGAATGGTAGTTACTCTGCTGTCATATGGAACTGCTTGTAAGACATGATTTATTTTGGGTTATATTGGTTTCAACTGGTATAATATGAACTTCCTGATTTTTCAAGGCTATGTAGACAAAAAGACTAAATATGGTTTTACTCATCTTTTAATTTAGAACTACAAGTGTTTGGATGACCTATGAAATTATTTTAATGATGTCTGCACACCACTGGGCTGTCAGCACTATAGATGTCATCCTAACTGGGTATTAGTTTCCATCATGGTCATTTAGTCTTACCAGCAGAGCTACCTCCATGCAAATCTCTTATCTGTGTCAAGCTGTTGGAAAAAAACAGTCACTGTTGCCAAGAAGCATCAGTCGGATATCTTCATAATACTCAGTTTGAAGAGGAAGACACGAACACAAAATCTAAGAGCACTGTGTGTGTGCAGCTTGCCCTTGGAGCTTCAGGCATAGCAATCAGTGGAAGATTTGCATTCAAACCAATGCTTTTATTTCTGATCATTAAAAATGTGTTCCAGCATTGCTCATACCAAGTTGACATAGATTTACCCTTATCCTTCCATTTTTCTTCCTTAGCTTTATAACATTAGGAAAAGTCACGGGGTAAGAAGGACTTCTGTGAATGAGAAGTGTGACAAAATGAATTTGATACAACTTTTGTACAAGATGAATATGAACTCATCACATCAGGCTGCTCTTTTGTTCTCATATAGAAAGCAAAGAAATTGTTTGACCAGTATAAGCTGTAAGGCTACATGTAAGATATTGACATAAAGTAACAGAATTTGAAAATAAAAAAACAAAATGAGGGATGTGTGACAGAGGAGGAGTGAAAGAAGTGTAGAAGGCTTTGAACATTAATGGGCTTTGAACATTCAAAACTTACAGCAAAGATAGAACCATCAGAACTTTGTGTACTCTCCTTTTCAGGCATTTTGTGCGGGTTTTTCCTGTTCAAAGTTAGGAGTATTACCCTTAAGTTTTAAATTACTATCTTTTGCCTTAGCTCACATACTTAATATTTTAAGCATGGCAAAAGAAATACTGCTGCATTCTGGGTTTGTTCTTGTTTGATAGACACTTACATGACCTGGTCATAGGATTTTTCCAACACTGTCACTTGTTCTTTCTGTCTCATACGTATTTAAAAAAGATACCTAGTGTTGACTTGTACTTGCATATGATGTAAAAGACCCTGAAGTTTGTTTTCAAGTGTATGGAACATCAGCTGATGTATGTGCAGTGTACAATAGCTGTTTTTCAAACTTTGGATAAAAATGAAATGTGAAAGGGCTGTGTTGCACAAAGCTCCTCTTAAGATCACTGATGCAAGTGAGAGAGCCTCTGGCAGAGTAGAAGTTCTGCCATCTTACTCTGCAGGCTCCTGGCAGGGACAATACATAATAGTTCAGAGCTCGCGCTTCTTGCTTACAACTTTACTTTGCTCCAGATCACCTATTTAAAGTCACTTGTCCATGGCTATTTTATAGTTCCAGTCTTTCCTGTAATCAAGGCTGATGCTCTTTCTTTCCAGTTAATTGAACATGGAGGTGCAACACTTGTGATTCAGAGGTGTCACTTTCAAAGCCCTGAGAAGATCTCTTAACTCAGTGAACACAAAGTTTAGCGAGTTGAAGCATTAGAATCTGTAGTGTGTCAAAATGGTTCCAACAGCATCACATCCGCAACAGTTAAGTTAAATGGGTGCTTGTGCAGTCTTGCTGTTCCTGAACACCTCAGTTCTTCTGGTCAGGGTGACTTAAGTGAGCAGACACTACAGTCCTCACAGGACTGGACCTTACTGGGTTTATATGTCCAGCCACCTCGCCCACTCAGCCAGGCTGAAGCCAGAAAAGCAGTGCCTTTGAAAACTGTCACTTGCTGCCACAAACCGGAGCCTACAATGTGACGTGAGTGGGCACAGCTCCCAGCGTGTCATTGGTGTGTGCCACTAATACTGGCTGGGGGACTGAGCCCGGCTTCTGGGCTTGCATAGCTGAGCTTCTTCCATTTAAGGGAGAAAGCGTAACACGTGCTGAACTCCAGATCTCAAGTCCAGTGGAAACCTAGCCGGCAGTAAGCAAGCACTGCCAAGGAGCTCTCGACATGAAGCACTACGATAGCAAAGGTCTTGAATAACTAAAATTCTTGAAAGCCTTGGTCAGTATCAGAGACAGTTTCCAACTGGGCAAAGTACAATATTTTCCCTCTGCTTTTTATGAATGGCTGGATAGGGTTGTGCTGGAGTCAGAGTCCCCTGTGGAAGCCATTCATAAAAATAACAAAACAAAACAAACACATGCAGAAAAAACTTTCTAGGTCCAGTCCAGAGCCACTGGGTGCCAGAGGCTGGGAAAACATGCTGGCAGCTCAAGCCCCAGCTATCACTGAAAGTATTCAAGGGGCTTTTTGGTGGTCTGAGAAGTATGAACTGCTGTGTAGAAGGGCAGCTGGTAGAATTACTGTGACACATACTAGGCAGAAAGCCAGAGCTGGCCTTGTTTCAGACATTGTCTTTCCTCTCATTGAAGTGTCAGGACCTAATTCATGGAAAATTTGGTGAGTTGGCAGCTCTTTCAGAAGATTTCATTGAGCTACAGTGAGTGAGAGTCACATGCACATAGAGTGCACGGCCAAAAATATATGGGGATTTCTGAGCTGGAGAAAACTGTCAGCCTCTAAAAATGTATGTGGATTTCATGTGGTTTGGGAGTAAACACATGTACAGGTGTAATCAATGGGCAAAAAAAAAGAAAATAAAGTGAAAAACCACTATTGGCAGATGACAGAAGAGCTCAATGAGTTCTGTAATTATGAGAGATTCCTTTTAAACAAACCATTCCTTTGTCCAAGGGCAGCAAATATCCATTAATGAGTTCAGGGCCTGCAGTCCACCTGGAGAAGGCATCAATAAAATGTGTGCCTTGATAATAGCTTCTCCATTGCAAGGGAATTTAATGGAAAAGAAAAGGGTCCACCCTGAAGTTTAAAGACAGACCCAGTCATCACATAGTTTTTTCTCTCATATTTATTTGAGAGCAGAACTTGGAGCCTGTTATATACAAAAATATAAGAGCAGTAGGATTCCGCTGAGTTAGAAAAAGACTGAAAATAAACAAAGCTTCTCTTGTTAAAATGGGAGGCTTGTGGTGGGCAGTCTGAATTGAATCAGTTACATTTGATTTACATTTTCATTGATCCTTCCCACTGAAATATTGCTCTGAAAGGCCATTTACACTAAGCTGCTTATTCAGAAATATTCCAGTTATTTCCTACTACACTGTCATGAAAATTAGGTTTTTGGCCATGGAGAGGGATGGCATGTTGGCTTCTGCCCAAGCAAGGCACTAAAATCATGGCTGGGATTAGGAAAAAGCAGGAAGGAAGGACAGGAAAAAAATCATTGGGTGCAATTCATATACTTCGAAAGGAGAAAGTCCGGGGGAGAGGGGGGGCAGGCAGCAACTTCGTCCCACTGAAGTAAGAAAAGCCTTTTTGTCCTCTCTGTGACAGGATTTCATCCTTTATCTGTGGTCTTACTGTTCTGTGCTGCTCCTAGCACCCACAAGCGTCATCCCATCATCTGGGCAGTGATGGTGTATTTTAAGCACATTTGTATTTGTTCCTTAATTGGTACTCCTCTTCTCCCAGGTGGGGATGAAGCACATGGACACCTTGGTTGGTCTCCTGACTCATGTGAGGACTGTATTTCCCAGTCCTGGGTGGGAGCAGCCAGGAGGGAGACTTGCTGAGAAACCATGGCTGTGCCATCAGGTCCTGCTTAGGCAGGTGGACACACCCAACCTGGCTGATGATGGATGTTTCCATAATCACACCAATAAACTCCCAAGGGTCAACACAGCGTCACCTTCATGCAGCTGAAGGTCTCAAACCAGAGCTTCCAAGGGCTGGAATCACTGTCCATCCTAGTCTCCTGATTTTGACAAGGGTGGCTTTGGTCAAACGGAAAGCCATGGCTCAGGAATGGAGTTATGTGTCCTTCACCTCTCTGCCTCAGCTTTGACCCTGCTCTTGATGCGGAGAGCAGGACACTCCACTCACAGCTGAGAGTGTGGTAAGAGAGCAGCAGCAGTGGAGACAACAAAATCTAGTTATAAAATCAGGCCACTCCCATGGTCTGATAAGTCAAGGCAGGAGTACCATAGAAGTGCTGAAAGATGTAACATGCTAAATTAGATTTCCCCTTGGTTTTAATTGAACAAACTTAACATACTCCTCTTTATCCACAGTAATATTAACTACTTCAGAGCAAAGTTGTAGATAAGTATAGGAAAGGCTGGGTGTGAGAGCTGGGTATGTTCATCTTTCCATTTCTGAATGTGGGCTTTTCCTGTGTTTTATTTCTATTGCTGATAATATTTTTCCTAGCACTCATAAAATCACAGTTAAGTGCTCTCAGTTAATTTTGTTTCTCACTGTGCCTTTGTTTTACTTTTCAGCCTCAACAAGTGGTTCAAAAGAAGCCTGCTCAGGTAAGAGAAACTAATTTAAATTCTTTAGACTACTTTAAGTGAAATAATTTTTCAGTATTTCAACTGGCCTCCTTTATGTGAAGAAGGAAGGGAAATACATAATTCATATTAGCTGGGGTACAGCTATTGGCTTGCTGGGCACAACCACCAGAAAAATTCATGCCATGACCCTTGGGAAGGAGAGGAGGAAGCAGTGAACAGTGCTTGCTCAGAATTGTCCGCTTTCTGCATTGGTCACCCTGCAATGATAATGCAGACACACATGCACACCTCCATGGTGTGAGGCCAGCATGAAATAATATCTCTGTGTGTCCTGAATGTGGATAAGTGGGAACTGCATTACAGCAAGGAGGGGCATATACATAAAACCCATCTCTCTACTTTTCTAAAGGATTATCTAAATCCACAAAATATAATGGGCAGTAACTAGACTGGATCTGTCATAAAGACTAGCACATTTGAACTTTTTGTGTTGGGTAGTATTATTCTAACACTTTGAACAAAATGCAAGCCAAAAGGTGGCATGAAACCAGTCAAACACTGCAGTTACAATCCACTTCATTTTCTTCTCGCAGCCTGCCCTGTGTTAAAAACCCCAAGAACCTAACTCTGACACTTTGTTACGCGTGCACCAACAGAGAAAAACCTGTGGGCATGGGAGCAAGTCCATCACTGCTCAGCAGAGTCCATGGGCTGTGCTGCTGTACCTCCATGTACATGAATGATTTCTGAGTCAAGAGCATAAAATGTCCATTGCTCTTCTGGAAAGAGGTCTGCTTTCAGAAAGGAATAATAATTTCATTTTTCCACCTTATGGTTCTAATACATTATTATACAGTGTACATTGTCATTATATCAACTGCAATCTGAATTAGGAGCTGTTGCATAAGAAACGGAAAACACCCTAGCCATGAGTTGAAGGGGTAAAATGATGTAAGTCTCCAAAGCATGTGTAGGAATCAGATTTCTACAAAAGAAATCAATACAGTTGCAGCAATGATGAATCCATGGCACAGCTAATAATATCAATGTCTCTGAATGGTGGAGACAACACACAGGATTAATGTAGTAGTATTTTCAAGTGAGGTTAAGTTTTGCAAGCAGAGGTGATGTCTTTTGTTAGGCCAGTTTATGCAAAAAACACAGCCTGAGTCCTCAGTGACTTACTATGTATAATCTGACTACACCACACAATTCAAAACACACCAAGCTGTTCTAATAAAAGGTATTTCCTCTCCCTGTATTGCTTATATCCTTCAAGTGTTACTGCTACAATCAGGCTATTCCTACGACGTGGTAGTAAATCTGCCGGTGGGCACAAAGCCAGCTGTCTCCTCTGTGGAACCTGAGAGACAGGGAGGTTAAACCCTACTGCACAGAGGAGGCCAAACCCAGGAGGCAGAGACTCCCAGGAAGCTGTTGGTGTTGCCTTTTCCTCTGGTACATATCAGAGCTCAGTCCCACTGAGGTCAGCAGGAAGAGGGGTTCTAGAGCTGATGGCTCTGCCTGCAGCCTAGCCTGGCACAAACCATTGCTGCTGATGGCCTTGTGGTGCCACCAGGTCTCCAAGCTCTCCAGGCACTGACTCCTGCAGGTGTTCTGTTTGCACAATAAGGTGTGCAACCCTGGGTGCAAGAGGGGAAGAAATACCTGGGACTGAAGCTGGGCTGGGGTGAAGGAGGACAAAGAGGGGACCTGGACTCTGTCGTTTTGTAGCAGAACAAAGTAATGACAGATTTAATTGATGGCAAAACAATGTAGGCATTTGAACTGAAGCACCAACGTTCCCCATATGGATTTTCCCATCCATTTGCTGAAGCAGTGATTCTAGTAGGGATGCTGTAGCGTGTGTCAACCAGCTGGATGCCACCACTGCTGCAGTGGTGCCTCAGCAACATCTCTGTAGTCGGAGAGAGAGAGAGAAAAGAAAGCCCTTTGACATTCCCATTAGTAATGGAAGTGTTTGTGCAGAAAGCGAGGAGGCACAGAAGAATACATGAAAGGAAAGAGAAGACTGTTCAGATCTCTCCAGTTATCACAACTGACTAGTGAAAGAACACTTTATTTGTATGCTATGTCTTTACACAGACAACATTTCTGGTTTTAATCCTTAGCCGAAAGGATGTTCAGTGAAATCACTGAACTTATCTTCAACCCTTCCTGGTTTCAATAGGCCCTGCTCTCACGCTTACAGTACCACACCATTGCAGTTTTGCTGGTGTGGGTGCATGGCAAAGAACAAAAATCTATCGCTCTGAGCAAATGCTCATGACACTGTCTTCCTGAGGCTGAAAGAAGGAGAGGTAAAACAGTGTAATTCCTGGGACGATCAAGAACTTCATGGGTTTCACTCAGGTTTGGTTGCCTTTCTCTGATTTCTTTTTATACTACCTAATTTCCCTTTAAAGTAGGGAGGTTCAGACTCAGAATTAACAACAAGAACATGAGCTCATGCAGGCTTTCTAATCTGAGCTGTCTAAGGAAATAGTGATAAATTATATAAACATGGGGACTACATGGAAGTTCATGGAGGATAATGTAAATCTTATACTACATTCAGAGGAATCTCTTCCTTTTCCATCTGTTTCCTTCAAAATATCCTCCCAGATGGCTTTACCATGTGGCAGTCTAGATTAAGTTAGAAATGTATCCTTTCTTCATTGGTGGGGACTACAAGAGGTTACAGTCAAGAACTGCTGTGTGATGGTGAGCCTGCCTTGGTAAGAGTGGCAGAAACTCTTGCTCAGGTTTGGTCCCTGAGTGCTCTCCTGTGCTTTGAATTTTAGGTGTATTCTCAAAGATTTCTATGAGTGTTAGTTTACATCACTGTTACTCTTGTTATTGCTGCTAGCAAGTATGTCTCTTGGGTTTGTGTCACTTTTGAAAATACAGAAGCAGTAGGCCAGATAAAATTCTCATTTTGCAAATAACAGCTCTGTTCCTATCACCATTTCCCAGATTTTAAGCAGTGTGCAGGGCTCTGCCATGCTCTAAATCTCTTTATGGATATCTGCTGTCCAGTTTAGGACCATACAGATGTTTATGCAAACTTCTGCAATATTTTTAAACATTGCCAAAGCTCTGAGGATTTACCATCACACAGACAGTAAATAGCAGCAGTAAAACCCATTGGAAATCTACACACCCATATCATTAATATAAACCTTTGAATACTGTGGTCTGTTCACATCTTTGTGATGATCACTGATGCATACTCTCCCACTTCCTTGGGGAAATTAAGAAAAGAGCCAGCATAACTGCATGACATTGGTAAGTTTAGCACTTGCACATAGATATTTGCCTAAACCTCAAAACAAGACTCTTTGAAATCTGCTCTGTCTCCACAGAAAGTGCAGCCAGATCTTACAGTCATGATATAGTAATATTTTTGCCAAGGTGTGCAAATATGCAGTCCAAACAGAAATTTCTTCATTTCCTCATTTTTAAGCAATTTGTAGCAGCTGTTGACTCAGCCATATGGGAGAGTTACACTCTTAAGTAGTATGAAGGAAATAGATCTTTTTAGGAAAACTCAATGCAAGCTATCAAAATTTTCTGGAAACAGGACATGTTTTATTTTTATCATTTCTGCAGAGAAGACATGTAATAAACATAGAACGGTCCTTTGAAAATTTTATTATCTCTCTTAAAATCTCAAATCCTTGGAAATGCTTTGTATCTGAGTCTGAAAGACATCATGCCAGTTAGAAAGACAGTGTATAGATCAGAATAAAATTGCATCTGTCAGAAGAGTGCATGTAAAATGTACACAGAACAGTGTACACAGGAAAGTGTACAGAAAATGTACACCAAAAGAACATGTGAAGCATAATTCTTTACCTAATGCTAAATGTAGTAGATGCTTTTAAAACTATGCCCCAGTCAGCACTGTGCTAAGAGAGCACAGCTTCCTTTGAAACCATTTTCAAAGGAAGTACAAGTTCCATTTTAGCCAAGTCTCACAGTGTCTTGATTCCCTTTCCACTAAAACTGAGGTGATGATGCTCCCTTCTTGCATAAGGGAGTTATCAAAGTGTGCACACTTATAATCTAATGTGACAAAAAATGAATCGGATTTAGCAAGATTTTTTTTTTCTTCGTGGCTTGTCAAGGACTATCTAGGGGATTCAGTCTTGCCTGCTGCAATGTGCCACTTGAAGATGTCGTGTCCTTGTCAGCCAGTTCATGAGTCAATCAAAGAGCAGGAGTGCCATGACTTAGTTCAACACAGGAGGAGCCTTCATCTCTGAACAGGAACAATAATGGATTCTAAACAGCTCCAATACACAACATTTAATTCTCCTGAGGAAACTCTAGGGCAAGAGGCAGCTTTCTGAATGCAGCACTGGTCACACATTTGCCCATTCAACACAGACACGCTTTCAGGTGCCGGCTCTTTTCCAGTGTGCTGGGCAAGACCCTAAAAGCAGGGATGTAAAACTTCAGGGTCTACAGCTGTTGAGCCACTCCATGCACACAGAGAGTAGGTGTTGCAATTGCTGGTAGAAGGCTAGAGGATCAAGGGGTGAGTTAAAATATTTCCCTAAGCCAGCAAAGCTCCTCTTGAACCTCACCCTACCTCTTCCCTCCCCACTCCTTACTTGTGGAAGAAGTCTGAGACAGGTAGGCAACATCTGTGGGCACGGTGGCTTTGCGTTTAACCCCACAGCTGTGGCCACAAAACGTGTTTAGGGAGATACTCCAGTTCAGAACTTGGCTCTGATTTGACACGAACTGAAGTCTCACTAATAATAAACAGAAGAGGAGGGGTTGTGGTGTGTACTTGGGAAACACCATTGAGGGACATGGCTGGGCAGTGTCTAAAAAAATGCCAGTTAAGAGTAAATTAAACAGTGCTACTTCTGCATACACATGCTACGTATTTGTATTTTGGCCGAGATTTTCAAGAGAAGCAGGAGTCAGTGCTGGTAACACTTGGGTATCTTACTTCATACAAGACATACAAGATTCTCAGCTGCACATGGCTACCCCCTGAAAATAAGGATTATTTCAAGGTATTTCCTGAGTGATACCCGGAAAGCTGAAACTACCAGCATGATCACTCAGTGGACTTATAGCAATAAAAATAATCAAAATGCTAATTAACAAAGATGAAGTGTGTCAGAAGGGTGTGCAGAAAGAAAGTGCTCTCTGCTGAGAGCTTGGTTCCTGAGCTTCTCATAAAGGACTCTACATTTTCAACAGCCAGCATTGTTGTTGCTCCTCCACATCCAGCGGAAGCCTCTGAAAGATGCCCTATTTCCTGACTTAAATATTATTAACAGATACTCCAGGATTGTATCCTTGCTTATTTGTTGCACTGAAAAACATGGGAAACAAAGCTATGTAACCATTTCTGGAAATAGCTCTACCTTTGCTGTTCCAATTCAGGACCATATAAATTCTGTTACTAATTTTATTTTAAAAATTAAGCATGCTATGATGGATGTGTAATAAGGTAAATATAAATAAAATCAAAGTTAATATCAATGAAAATACAGGTTTTGTCTATTAAATAGTTTGCTCAGATAGATAGTTACACTATTCACATGCCAGCACTAATAAAGGTTGGCTAGGGAGAGGAGCAGTATACTCAGCCCTTATTAACATATTTAAACATGTTATGGAAGGAAGCAATAAGAAGAAAATATATTATTTTATTCTGGGTTTTCCCTGACATCTGGGGAATTTTATAAGGTCCACTTGTCATCTAAAATAACAGTCTTAGAATAGAAGAATAATGAGAATTTTTCAGCTACTCTGTCAGTATACTGTGGGACATTTGTGATATTTTGTGAATTTAGTTCCTTGAAATCAGTGCTGCCATGCTACCCCGGGATGACATCTGGCCTCCCTAGGCAATCCCTCAGCATGTGACACCTGTGCCAAACATTAAGGCTAGGATGGACAGGCTGAGCCACTGAGCATGCCTCCTCCCTTGCAGTTCAGAGAGGACAACTTAGGTGAAGGATTCATAATCAGTGTGAAACAATTGTGATAGACACTTTAAAATCATTCTTCTTGGTGGGATTTCTATCCCATATCACTTCTGCTGATGCTCTCACCGTACTGTTCCTTAGTGCTTAGTGCTGAGTTGGAGTGAAGTGACTCAGATGACAAATACAGTCTGTGACAGGCAGGGTGCAGCTGGGAGGGCCATTCAGAGCTCATGGTCATTGATTGCTCATTGGATGTTGTAGGCATGGGAATGCTGTGACAGCAGACAATAAGAAGTATAGGAGTATCACAACCTCATAGTAGACCATGCAGTGAGAACTATGCTCCTAGGCACTTCATGGATACAGAAGTATGTAGGTGGTTTTCAGATATCAACACTTTGCCAAACAACGCATGAAGGATCTAAATCTTTGCGCAACTTAGTGTTTGTAAGCATCTTGAGTTCATCCTTACAGGACCTAAATAAATAAATGTGCTTTCCTCACACTGAGGAAGGAAAAAGTCCTTCAAAACCACTGCCTGACTGCTGGGCATTGTAGCACTCACACTGTGGTAGCAAACTGTTTCATGGATCCTTTTTCATTGGGTTCCCAGTGCAAGAAATGTTAACTTTTTTATGAAGTCGGCTCCAGCAGATGGTGAGCATCACTATGATGAAGTTCTGCTGCTGGTCCCACCATAAAGCATTTCTGGAAATTCCAGAATGTTTTCAGAAAACATTGGCTGAAATCTCTCTTTAGAAATGACTAATGCTTAGTAGAGAGGGATGTAATATTACCAGTGTAGTTCTTGCTTTGCCTCTGCTCTGTCAGTGTAGTTACATTATTCAGGGCCGATCTCTGATCTCAGGTTTGAGGAGTTATTTGCCGCACAACAACCATGGGAAAAGAGAATGAGAGAAATAAAAAAACGAATCACCCACATTCTGCTTGAATTCAGATCTCAGATTTCCCACATCCTGGTATTTAATTTCTCACAGAGTTACCAATGGTTGATCTCACGGCAGGATTAGTGGGAAGAAAAATGAGAGCTCCATTGAAACCAGACTTGAGTCTGGAAGGAAGGAACATGTGAGCTCTAGGACCCCGGAGATATCAGATTCAGGGTAGTGAATGGCTTCCTCCCCCTCCCCTTCCCTGATTCTCATGCTTATTTTGAGGCAAATTCTGGAAACTGAAATCAAACAGCAAAGACACAGTTACAGTAAGTTAGGAGGCTCACACATCCCTTCAGTAGTCTCCTGAGAACTATTTTATATAGTGAGGCATTAACTGTAATTTATATTAATATTTTTTTTATGTTTAGAAAGAGGAGAACAGATTAACATCAAGATATAAATTGCAGTAAATCTGTCTCAATTCTAAAAGAAAACATGTTTTGAACACACTTCTCCACCAGGATACCTTTTCTGATTTGATTATAGAATGTAGATGTGTTCAGTTGGAAAAGAAATTCCCATACAAGATTCTATAATCAAAAGGAAATCATCACTATCTATTAAACTGAAGAGCCTCACTCACTTTGAATCAGGTTATCTTGCTTAGAGAAATAAAAAGCTTTGTCCTGTGGATCGCTGCATAGATGGATCTAGAAAAGTTGGGTTGTTGCTCTACGCTAAGGAGGAACAAGCTTTCTCACACTTTCCAGCAGATTGCGTGGAGATATTCAAGAAATTGAAAAAAACGTTTAAATGCATCACTCTAAATCCTTTAGGAGTTGAACATATTAAGATGACAAGAAGAGTATGTCATTAAACCATAACTAGCCTTTTTGGATTACCTGGTATTTGTAGATTTATTGGCAAGGTGGCTTAAATTAGTGATATATTTTTAGCCTGCAGCATTACATAATAAAATAGCAGCTGAATTCTTTGCAGTAAAAAAGGGAAGGGATGGGGGAAGTTTATTAAAACCAACACAAACCTCTCTGATTTTCCTTTTTTGACTGCACAAAGAGGTGCTCCATGGTTACACAATCAGTAAAGTTTGTGAGAGAGGCATTTCCATTGCCCCATTGTGCTCAGGAGCTGTCGCCTGCCTTTCACTGCAGACCTGCTGTTTAGTCTGAAACTGAAAATTAAACCCAGAACTTCAGCTCTCAAAGTTAAATACTCTGCATTGCTGGAAGCACGCAGCCTTGCCAGTGTCTGTGTGGCAAGATCCATGATCAAAATCTTCAGACATTTTAAAAAGCATTTTGCAAGTCTGTTAAGCTTTATTGTTTTTGTTTTGTTTGGGTTTTTGTTGTTGTTTTTTTAAAGAGAAAGAAATCATTTTCTGAATTATACTAGAAAGTCTCATGTGAGCTGTGCTGAGCCAGCTCAGGGAGCCTGGCTCACTACCTTTAAGAAATATGTTTCTCATTTTGAAGGGCTTTTCTGAGAATGGCCAGGGCAAGGTAGGGCTCTGTACGTTAAACTCACTCCTTCAGAAACAAAAAAACAAGGGATGAGAAAAACCAGGGGAGACCGCGGAGGAAGAAGGCTGACGGCGGCAGAGCCCATGCACCCTGCCCTGCTGAGGCCGCACTGTGAGGCGGGCGGCGGCGTGGCAAGGGCTGCTCAGCCTCGGGGCTGGCGCTCATAAAAATGTCACCAGTGCGCTTCCACTGTGAAAGGCGCTTTTATCTCCCCTTCCCGCAGCCCCTTTCCAGCGGGTACATGGGGCTGGGCCCGGCGGCTGCTGCTTGGCCTCCCCGCATGGCTGGACCCTAATGAGGTGTGTGCGGCTCTTGGCTGCAAGTTTTCAATCTCTTTCTTATTACTTCAAAGCTGCGGCTCCGAGGTTCAGACAAGTTTGATCACTTGGCAAAATCTCTCAGCTGGGATTCAAAAGGGAAGATGCTTTATTTTATTATTTATCATTGTAGATAGATAGCTCTTCCCTTCGTGGTCAGAGACACAATGCTTTTTTAAGTGGTAAAGGATTGAAGGTGAACAACTTTTGGCAGTTGCTTCCTGTCTGTCACAAGTGGTCATTTTTAGGGGGAGAAAAAAAGGAGAATAGAAATCTAACAGGCCTTACTTTATTTTCCTTTTCATGTTCTAAATTTGAGGGGTAGGGGGGAGCAAAAGGTAAATGATGTGGGTTTCACCTCCATTTCAAAGCCTCTATAGTGTTTCCCTACCCCATTCTGGGAGACCATTGCTGTACTCCTTCCTCTGCCACTCAGCATAAAATATGGAGAGAAGTTGGTGCTGTTTCAATTACCTCAAGGGCTCGGGGGGAAGGCAGGCTCACTCAGGTTTACCTGTGTGGGCTCCGGTATCCTTTTGGGCTTTTCCATCTCCAGTGCCACAAGAAGACAGAGCTTACAGTCACCCACAGCATTTCAGTGAACTAGACAAGTCTAAGGATTTTTAAGGTCAGCATCCACCTTCTTTTGCTCTTTCATCTAATTATGGACATACATATTAATGATTAGAGACTATTATTAGACCCTCTGCTTGCCTTATGCTCCAATCTGGATTTTGGCTGTGAATGCAGAGCAGTTTACCACTCCTCTGGTTTACAGTCTCCACAAGAGGTTTGTAAGAGCAGCTTCTCAAGGTTGGTGTCAGTCCAGCTCAGTTGTATATGTTTCTAACAGCACCGCTGCCTTCTTTTTCTTAATATTTTATTTCCTTCCCGGCAGAAATGTTTACATATTGTAGGATTGAAGCTCTCCAAGACAAAATACATCTCTCTCAGTGTTGCATAGCACCCGCAATTGCTTCAAGCACCATTTTCACTTTAGGTCTGTGCCTTGCAGACTTTAAATGGTGTTTCCTGCAAAATTCTTCTGACCAGTGCTGAGATTTTGCTGGAGATTTTCAGTCTCCTTTTAATCACATGGGGAACAGATTTTTTCAAAGTGTTTTGACCTGCTTAGGTCAAAAAGGCACTTGCTGTACTCAGATGCCAAAACGCGTTTAAGAAATCTGGCCTGACGTAACTTAGACAGCTGAGTCTCAATTTCAAAAGGCTTCAGCCACACAGGCTTTGCCACTGAGTGACTTGCTGCCTTGCAGAAGCCTCATTGCTGAGTTAATTTCAGGGCAGCTTTAAAATCCGTTGCAAATTGGGCACCTAAAGCTGAAGTTCATTCAAGACTATGTGTAAGAGAAATTGAGAGGCAGAACCTAAGGCAGGTACTTTTTAAGTTAACTAAATGTCAGTCAGCCTGATTCCTGTTTCTGGAAATTCTCAGCGTGAGCCTTCCTGGATTTAAAACTCCTCTGTCAGATAAGCCGTTTCTCTCAAAGTAACCAGAGAGACTCATTATCACCCCATTATATCAAACAGTTCTCCTGGTGGCAGATAAGCTGGGAGATAACGAAATGTTTTTGATTCTCCCTTAACCTAACAGGAAGAACAGACTTGAATCTGTATTTTAAGTAAGCTGTTCTGATTTAAAGAGGAATATCCTGTCCTGTCCTTTCCTGTTCTGTGGAAATCCTCCTAGGCAATGTCTTGGTCCCCTTCAGTTATCTGAACTTGTTGCTAAAGGACCAAAACTTGGCCAAGCCTGGCAAGACACTTCCTCCAGTAGAGGAAGGGGATCTGTAAAAGTGGTTTGTGTGTGTGTAAGGATGGTTAACTCTCTCTGACCTCTACCAGCTGAGTCCCAGCACAGCCCCAGCAACTTCACTCTGGCTGCCTCAGCTAGTTCACTTCCTCCACCAGCTGGAGATGTGTATTATCCAGTAATCCCCATGAGCAGCCTTTTTGCTAGTCAAGCAGTGCTATTCCAGCAGTAAAAGGAGAGGACACACTTAATTCGCTTACTGACTGTGCAGCTAAAAAACCACAGGCTGGTGAACTGCAGGAGGGCATCAGTTTTTTGCTTTATTCTCTCTACTCCCTTTCTGTCTTTCACAGAATAATTGATTATTTATATAAAAGTGGAGTGACTTTAACAGAAGAAATATGCATCTTCCATACACAAAAGTTTAGGGGGGAGCCTTCTTCCTAGAAGATAGAAAACCCAGCTTGAAATACCTGCTTCAAATCAGAGAGCATGGGGATTTCAAAACAAGTCTACATGTGAATTTACAATCCAGTGCTATTGCATACATGTACACTTGAAGATGTCTTACTTTTTGCTGTTATGCATTGCCTTTCTGATGACATCACTAAGTCAAGATGATCTTGAAGATACTTTATTAGCCCTTAGACTGTTCCCAAGAGCATTAGGCAGCTCTACGCATTTCCACCAACAAGCACTTGGGCATTGGGAAAGTTAAGCAGCAGCTCAGCACGGCTGCTTGCTGGTATGTAAATATTGCTATGCGATCATGCTATGGCCAAATCTGTGGTCTTTTGAAGATCAACATCTTTACATAACAAAGTGGGCTATTAGAGGCTAGGTCAATAGGAATACACATTTAAAGCAAGAATGTCAGTTTCTAGTCCCTACATCTCAACCCAAAACTGCCCCATCAGCTGCCATCTCTCTTTGTTTATACATAATGTCATTTAAGAACTGTAAGTTTTACTTCCTTGGGGGTGATCTGCCTGCTCACTGCTTCCAGGGCTGTCCCGTGACTTAGTCTGTGATTACAGAAACAGTGCTAGGAGAAGGCAGGGAGTCTCAGAACTGCTCTGTAGGCAGACTTTTTAACTGTCCTGTTAGGCACCAAGCTAAAGAATTTGTGCTCCTTCTAGCATGCTAGCAGTTGCAGTGTACAGAAATTGCTTGCTTGTGGTCGGGCTGACTTATACGTGTTTAGATACGGAGTTTCTGTACTGAAATAATTCCTTAAAATCATTTTTTAATCCAGCAGTAGGAAGGGTTGTATGGCCTTTTCTGTATATGGTCATGGTGATCTCTTCTGCCCTAAAAAATCCTTTCATTGTGATGTGTGAAGTATACGTGCAACAATTTGAGTTCTGAATCCAGCTTCTGGAGTTAAACTTTGCCTTACTGCTGAGCGACGCCTGTCACTGAGCTTGCTAGTGCGCTTTGCAGAGGGTACAGTAGCTCTAAGCAGCAGATCACACCCGAAGTTTCACACAGAGCAAACCTGTTCTGAGTGTCTGTCAGTGCTGTAAGAATCTCTAAAGCAGTTTGGTGCCTTGGCTGTGAAGCAGTCAGGATGGCATTGTCTCGGCTGGGCAGAGTCTGGGCCCTGGCATCTGCTCTAGAAGCCATCTATTCCTATACTTATATTTCAGGGACTCCTCTGAAAATATTAGCTTACATTCCAGGGGATTTCAGACATGTTAGCAGCAGACAATGGTCCACAGTTTGCAAGTTGCTCTTGTCAGCAGTTCTTTTTGACATATCTATTCGAGCATACCCTCTTGGGCTTAGAAAACAGCCAGAAAAATCTGTGCCAATAGCTAATACTTCATTATAAAATAAAAGCTCTGGCAAATTCGGAGGCTCCATACGCAGTGATCCTGCAGTTCATTTCACAAAATAAATTTTAGTTTTTTTAATCTGCAGTTCAGAAATTCATGAAAAGAAGGTGAAAAAACTGAATTGCCAGTTGAATTGCTAGTGAGTTTCATGGGGCAAAGACTTTTAACCTTGAAGATTTGCCCAGGGTGTTAGAACACAACAAACATTTTTACAAAAATACCACAGTTACCCTTCTGCAGGTGGGGGAATGTTCCTCTCAAACACCAACAATTGTCTCATGATCAGATTTTGTTGTAATCAGTTTGTGGGGGTCCACCAAAAACAAAAATAATGCAGAGGACATACAAAGACCAAACTAAGTATGTCTATTCTTCAGGTCACTAGGTTGCTACTGGCTGCTTGTAATTCTAGAAAAAATAGCCTGCACCAACCAAATGTGGATCACCAAATGGAGGTCTTGGGCAGCAGGTAGAGTTACATTTCACCTGCCTAGGGTGTAATGGGAAAGAAGACTCTTGGAGTCAGGGGGTGACTTCGATCTGAAAAGACACTGAAGTTTAAATACAATCATTTGTGGCACAGCTCTGTTCTGGATGGTACCATCTCTGAGTGTTAGCAATGAATCACAGAATCACAGAATCGTTTGGGTTGGAAGGGAGCTCTGGAGATGATCTAGTTCAACCCCCCTGTCAAGGCAGGTGACCTGTAGCAGGTGACACAGGAACCAGGGGGGTTTGGAACGTCTCCAGAGAGGGAGACTCCCTGACCTCCCTGGGCAGCCTGTTCCAGTGCTCTGCCCCCCTCAGTGTGAAGAAGTTCTTCCTCATGTTGAGGTGACACTTACTGTGGTTTAGTTTATGGCCATTGCTTCTCATCCTGTGTCTGGGCACCACTGAAAAGACTCTGGCATCGTCCTCTTGACACCCACCTTTGAGATATTTATGTGCATTAATGAGATCTCCTCTCAGCCTTCTCCAGACTAAACAAGTCCGGCTCCCTCAATCTCTCCTCATAAGAGAGATGCTCCAGTCCCTCAGTCATCTTTGTTGCCCACCGCTGGACCCTCTTCAGGAGCTGCTTCTCTTTCTTGTACTGAGGAGCCCAGAACTGGACACAGCACTCCAGATGTGGCCTCACTAGGGCCGAGTAGAGGGGGAGGATCACCTCCCTCAACCTGCTGGCCACACTCTTCCCGACGCACTCCTCTGAGGTGCACATACTGATGGTTATCACTTCACTTATTTCTGCAGTATACACCAGTTTGTTTTTCCACAGCAGCGAGACTTCCAAAGCAGAGATTCAACTTCACAGTTCTGGAGAGGGTTCATGGGTCCACATATCTCATCCCAGTTGTTCTGTGCCCTTTGGGTGTCCCAGGGGATCACAGGCATCCACACAGAGAAGGAGAGTGTGACACAGGAAACCAGCATCTTTCTGGCTTATCTTACCAGATGAGATGTCTAGGGCTTCTAAAACAACTCAGGTGCTATCTTCAGGCAACCAGATACCACTAAGGTTGTCATAATTTGAAATTCTGTGTTGGGCTAGCCCAAATAAACATACTGGCTGCAGACAGCACTTTTGACTGAAACCTGCTGTCCCACCTCCTGTTCCTTTTCTGTTACCTTCACCACTGTTAAATCAGTGCTAACAACAGTGATACCAATCCTCTGCAGAGTAGCCCTCCTGAAGGCAGATACCTGCTGTGAGTCATTGCAAAATACTTGCCCTACCTCTCGTGCTGGAGGCCAACCTCGGTGAGAGATGAGGTCCAGGCTAGTGTCCACATCTGCCAGCCCCTTGCCAGTGATGCCCCTCAAGAAAAGACCTGTTAAACATCTGTGCATATAGGAGCTTTGGAGAAAGCTGCCTTGCAGCTCTGTTTTGGGAAAGACACCAGCTCCCTATCACTCCCTGCTTGACAGGGCAGTTACAGCAGTTAAGGGTGGAAAGGACTCAGTGTGCTGCCTTTGTCATACAATGTCATGCTATGTTCTGTAGCAGCTCAGGCTAATGAGGCTCACGGGTGACCAAGGGCAGCATGTGCCAAGTAAAACTGCTTCTGCAGCAGGTCCCTGTGCCAATCAGCCCTGAAGATACATGTATGGGGATGTACACATGGGTGCATGGGGAGTCACCTGGGATATTGTCTTGGCAGCAAGAGTAAAGCCTGAGCTATGCATATGAACTCACCCTGTTCTTCGAGTGTTTGTCCTATTCACCCATAACTCTTCATGGCTGGGGCTTCCCTGTTAGCCAGATCCAACATGGTTTGAAGCTTTCTCAGGTTTCTCTTTGCAGTCTGCTGGCCCAACCTCTCACTAGTTTGCTGCAGCAGAAAACAACCTGGGAGTAGCCATTCAAGGCAAAACTGGGTCGATGCACATTTACAGTCAATTAACACATGTCACCATTCTGCCTCCACAGCTACAGTGAATGCACCTAAACAACCTGAATTAAAGCTGCTGTGTAACCTGAAACTTTTGCTTCTTGGCTGAGTGCAACCTGTGATGGTGTTGCTGAATTTATGCTCTGCATGGCTATCACACTCTGAGTGACTTGGATTTCCAATGTCTGCTCTAATGATCACGCTTCCCTTCTTAATTTTTTCCCTTCTCTTCAACTTTATTGGAAGCACATCCGGACTTGTAAAGTGTTTAATTCCAGCCTCAGTTCCTCCTTCCACTGTTGACTCAGGGACTATGATACATGGCTATGCCATCAACCTTGGCAGGTCTGTGAGGACTGGCGAGTGCCTGGAAGGTGCTTACTACCGGTAAAGCATCCTTCCCCTGAGGTGTCCAGTGCCCTGACGTGCCAAGCAATGCACTTCAGAATATCTCTGGCTGAAATGACTCAGCTTAGAGCCATGTTTCAATTTTTAAAGATTACAAAGTTTTCAAAATGCTTGCCCCACTCCCCATCTTTTGGAAAGTGAAGCGGGGTGGGGGGGTGGGGGGAAGTGTGTGCTGTGGAGGCAGAGGTTGGGTTGAGGATCACAGCTGCACAACATTCTGATATTTGCAACCAGTTTTTCACAAGTGCAAAAAATCCCCTCTGTTCCTGCATTAGACATCTTTATTTTCTCTTTCAGAACCTCTACTCACTTCTTCCTCTGGATCTCTCCATGCATATATGTCTGATTTGTACTATCCCTTTGTTTGAATTGTAAGCGCTTCAGAGCAGCAATCATGTCCCCATCTGTGTCTTGACAAAAAACTTACATGATAGGTCGGCTTAAAATTACTCATCTGTAACTGAGCTATCTTAGGCTTTTTCAAGGAATGAACAACAATCTGATCCCTTTTAAAAGCTTTTCTTCATGAACAGAGTATTTCCCAATACTGATGTGAAATTGAAGTCTGTCAGTCTCAAATATTTTTTATTAATTAGTTTATTGTTTGCATATTTGGGGGGTTAGCTTGATTTTTTGTTTCTTATCCTTCCAGGTACTACAGGTACACATATTTGCACATACATGTGTAGGTGAGAGAAACTTCCTTCATTACATGAACATATATATATGTATGAAGGAAGAGCTTCTCATTAATTTTCTTGGTCACTACAGCAAGGGTTACTAGGAAAAAATACTGTGAGATTCGTAGTAAAAATCACTAGAGTGGACAACTTTTTAACTAAAAAGAGCTCTCTTGTGGCCACCCTGGCTGAGCTTTGAAGTATGTCCTTTCACATACTTTGCCTCTCCCCCATCCTTCTTACTCTGTGATCGGAAGTCTACCTTCATGGAAAATGAGTTCATCAAGTTTCAGTAGTCTCCTGACAAGCCAAGCGTAAAACAAAGAGATCTGCCGCTCCGCACCCACACGTGTGCTGCCGTCTTCCAGGAAATGATAATCAGAGGCTCAGGGCTGACCACAGTGCTGTAAGAAATTAAGCATGTGATCATCATTAAATACCAAAACATGTCTACCTGTATTATGTTAAGAGCACAGAACCCACAGTCATAATTTTTTAACTGAAATACTTGGCTTGGAGGCAAAGCTGGGGTTTGCCACAGTCATTCTAAGTTCTGAATTACCAAGGCTCAAACCAGCATATTTTGCAGTGTCTCTCCACATGCAGCCCAAAGTAGCCCTCCGGTAGGTGCCTGAAAATACCATTTTTCTTCTTGACTGAAATGTTGTAACAGTCCCATTCTGCACAGAAGATAAGCAGGAAAAATGCATTATGCATTCATGGGATTTGATGGAGTGTGAGCTCAGTTTCCCAAGTGCCACCAGAGACAGAGCAAAATTTGCTTGATCATTTCATGAGTTGAGAATCATTGTTGTTGCAGCGCTGTGAATATAACCCAACTACAAGTAGACAGTAGTTGATCTAAGGAAAAAATTATTCATCTGTATGATAGATCAGTGTCTTCTGGAATTTAATAATTGAAAATTCAATATCAGAGGGCAGTTGACACTTGATTTTACTCTCTCTACTCTGTCCATGGCTTTGATCACACTACGTCTTTCTTTGTGCCTGGTGCTCAAGAGAGTACTCCAGGGTCATGGCCTGTTTCGTTGTCAAGAGGTATAATCCTACTGGCCTAAATTTCTGAGGCCCAAGCTTTAGCAGGGGTAGGGGCATTTCCTTCATGCTTTTCACTTTTCCCACATAACCCAAAGCAGACTAAACAAAACCAGTGTGAAATCGCATGGCTTGATGCTGCTATGGTTATATTTTTTAAGCTGTCATCCATTCATTTATAGTTATATTTATTCCCTGGATTTACAGCTTTTTTCAGCCTTTTCTTGCAGGGAGGTGCAGGGGGAGGTCGAAACCTTTTGAAAGGGGATTGCAGTGAGCAGTGGCCTATGATTAAAGCACTGTGTTTTTCCTTGATGCTGCTCCTCTGCAGCAGTGTCACACATGGTAGCATTTAGGAGCCCTTCACAGCTGAGGTGTTTCAAACACTAATGAATGGAAGTTTGGTCGTTAAGGCAGGCAAGCTTTAAGGCAAGCTTTGCTGAATGGTGTACTGTAGTGGCCTGGGAAAGGAAGAGAGTTATAAATTGTCTCAGTTAGCCACCCAGACAAAATGAAGCCATGTGGAAAATCAAATCTATTAAAGTATGAAGACTGTTATAAGCTGTTTTAAGCTGGTCATTCTTCAAAGGTCTCAGTTGGCTGAGGGGGTAATTCCTCTTCTTTCTAGATCTTTTTCACGTGCTGTCTTAGGTGATGATGTGCAGTGTTTGATAAAAAACAACCTTTAATGACCGCCCCTTTTATTAGAAATGTTAGTGGACCCGAGTTCACCATCCATGTCCTGAAAGGTACTGCACATTTGTTGAAAAAGCAGGATAAGAACATCACATTTGGTCAGGCTTGCTGAAGGCAAACATGAAGCAGCACTAGGGCCAGTGAGGAGGAGAAGGCTTCCCAGAGTAACTGCTTAAGATTGGGTATGTGTCCAAATTGCTTTCTATTTTCTAGCTGCCCATGTCTGCTGGATATAAGAGGCCCATGACAAAACATGGCACAGAATAATTTTTCTTGACATCCCCTGGAGTAGAAGACAAACCTGGCAAAGCAAGATGGGGGGATCAGAGAGCAGGGTACCTTCCCTTCCTCCCCAAGGTGATTTCTTGAGATGTCACAGGAGCTGTAAAGGGCATTTTATTAGCTCAAGAGGTAATTGTCAGCTGCATGAGAGATGACTGAAGCAGCAGCCTAAGATGCATGGTCATCATGGTATTTATTATTCCTATTTGTGTATTCTAGGAAGAGACTGAAGAAACGTCCTCACAAGAGTCTGCGGAGGAAGACTAGGAGATCACACCATGCAATTTCTACCTCATCAGCAGTTGGGTCTTTTGAAGGGAGAAGACACTGCCTTGACCACTTACTTTCTATTGCCATGGTCTTTCCACTTTTGCCTGGGGAAAAAAAATCCCACATAACCTTAAAAAGGATTTGACTAATCATCTTCTTTGTAATCCCTTCACAGTCCCAGGTTTAGTGAAAAACTGCTGTAACACAAGGGGGACACAGATTAACGATGCAACTTTTAATTACTGTTTTCTTTTTTCCTAACCTACTAATAGTTTGTTTGAGCTCCTAAGTAAGGGTGAATGGGTCAAGAAGAGCTCCAAATCAGGTTTATGTCATTCACTGCACTGCGTATGAACAAGAAACTTGTAACATAGTCATTATAATGGGCATTGAAATAGGAAAGGCTGGGTGTGTAACACTTAGGCCTTGCAACACTTCCAGCAACCCGCTCCCTGCTTAGTGAACTCCCTGTTTTAGAACACCAAAGATAAGGGATAGATACTGTTCTTTTTCTTTTGTAACCTTCTTGTAGACTTGTACTTGATTTTTTTTTTTAAGACTTACTATTATTTCAGGAAAAAAACTGAAAGCTGATCTTTCACTTCATTCAGCTAGTAATCAGAAGAAAGAAATCAACACGAAAAAGGTACTTTCATTTTGCAAAAGGGAAGAAAGACAAAAATACATTGTATAGTTACAGATACAAACATATTAGCACAAGCAGTAGTAAACAAAATGAACAGTCCTTATCATCTGGATAATAGGAAGCCAGGGAGTTGGCTTTCTCAGAGCCAGGCATTTTCCGTGGAAAGTAAAATGACTGACACCACTCTTATGCCATTAATGAATGAGTCTTTATCCATAAAAGTGTTTTAAAACATACAGAAAGGTACCTAGAAATTAATCATAAATTTATCTGAACAAAAATCATCCAGATTTTTGCTTAGTTTCTACTAATTCCACTTGCCCTGTACCAGTATTTTGAAAGAATTGAATTGTTCCTCATTACTCACCAGTCACAATGTAAGAACGAACACCATGTACCTCAGCTAAGCTCGTGCATTACTTTAAGCAATGTATTTTGACATAGGATGGTTCACTGAGCACCTCTGTGCCAGTGGCATTTCTCCATCTTTTCATTCAAAGCAGCACTTTTAGCACCAGATGCAATATTGCCCCACTATTCAATACTACCTCTGATTTTTACAAATAACTCAACAGACTGATAAATACATGCTGCTATACACATTCAATGCAGGAAATTTTTACTGGGTAGATAATCATGAGTATCTGCATTTTCCCCTTATTATTTGCAGTTAAGGAAGCAATGTCTTTTTTGTGTTTCAGCATGACTATGTGTTTTTCTTTCACTTGGTTTGTTTGATTTTTTCTTTTTTTTGTGTGTGTGTGGTTTTTTTTTGTTTTGTTTTTGTTTTGTTCTGTTTTATTTTATGTACTTACTCTATTTTCTGCTAGTCTTCTGTGTAATGTACTGTTAACTTGAATATATTTTTGTACTGAATTGCTGATAGGTTTGTGAGGATAATTTTCTTCAATGACACTACATGACAGAAAAAATTTAGCTGTAAAGTTTAAATATTACTGTCCAAGTATGTACCTCAAATGAGTTGTTTAAAGAAATGGACTAATTGATTGACAAAGACCTACCTCCAGACTTTAAATGGAATAAACTTGTTACTTTCAGCATTAGTTTTGACACGTTTGAAACAGTGAGGACTGCAACTAATCCCTAATTCAAAATTATTTTTGTAAAATAACTTGTGGAAAATGAACACATTTTAAATTACTTTCGTATTAAAAATTAAAAAATTAACAAAAAAAACCTTCAAAGAAACTTGAAGCTTTGTAGGTGGGAAGCAATAAGCTCAGCTTTTGCATAATGCAATCACAAATATGTGTTTTCAAAAAAAAATAATTAGTAGATTGTAAGAAAATACTTGTCAAGTATTTTCATGTATTTTACACAAATGTGATTTTGTAATATGTTTCAGCCAGATTTATTTTAAATGCTTCTTATGTAGAGGTTTTTTATTCTCCCCTCTCTCACTTTTGTTGTTCTTTCTCTCTCTCTCCCCCCTCCAATTTCGTTTTCTCTATTCTGTTTTATTTCCCTTCTTCCTCTCTTTCCTAGTCAGTACTTTGTACCATTGTATTAATAACTGGGCCAGGGGTAGTTTCTCAGGAAGGCATCTGTTGGTGTGGCTTTAGTATGGAGCCAAATGCAGTTAAAGATAGCAACTTACTGGCTTCTTCCAAGAGGCAGTGTCAAGAAATACGGACCTCCACAAAAGGCTGCAGAGGGTTCACTGATGGAAATTGCTGGGAAAGAGCTGATTGAAATATTACAACTAGACATGACAGTATCAAGTGAAAGAGAAATAATCCTAGCTGTACAGTAGCTCTAACAGGCCAAATCCAGTGTCACTTGAAGGCAGTAACAGGAATTTTGCTGACTTCAAAGGGTATCAAATCAAGCCTTAGCAAGTCCTTTTTGGGGTTTGAGGGGGGGGTTTTGCATATTTTAAAACCATAGTATTCAGTGGATAACACAGAATGAATTGCTCTGTGTGTGTCACTCTTCAACCTCTGAGAGACTTACCACTCTGATGAACTGAATCTTACATTTTCTATATATTGTAGTACAATCAAAACACATTACTACCTCTTAGGGCCTACTATACCTCATTTTTTCAGACTGAAAAATTGCATGTGGCCATTGAGTCAGTGAGAACATCATAAAATTTTTTTATATATATAGTTTATTTTTGTGGGAGATAAATTTTATACGACTGTTCTTTGCTGTCATTGGTCACTGCTAACTATGACTGGACATGTAATTCTTCTATCATTTCTGCAAGATAGGTGTGTTTGCAGGAAAACAAAATCGCTTCAAGATGTTTAACTACAGTTTACTTTTCCTTTTGAGTGTCTTCTTTTTGCTTTGTTCTTCATGTAGAGTTGCTGTCTATGATTGTACTTCAAATCGCTTGCTTGTTGAAAATGTTCCTTTAATGGTTTATCACAGTCTGTTCAGCACAATAAACATAATAGCCTCTGTGATCCCCATGTTGCTTGATTCCTAGACTTTTGTCACAGTTCCATAAAATGGGTAATAAAGTTTGGTCACAATGACCAAATTTGTAAAATCTTTGCATGCAAGTAGTCTTTTTTTTTTTTTGTCCCAGGACCACGGGCATGTGCTTGAGAAGTTAATTTGCTGTTAGGGGCCCCAGGGGTGGGCACTTATCAGAATGACACACCTTATGAGGCTCCCCAAAATGTGACACACCCATTCCTGGCCCAGAACTTGCTGTGCCCACCTAAAGGCTAAACTGTGCGCTTGGGGACCAGCAATCCTACCCACCAGACAGGGAACGCTGTAGCACAGGCCAGGCTGATAACAGATTTTGTTGCCTGGTCTCAGATCTGTCTCTTGGGGGTCCACCAAGATGATGAGCCTTCTCTTTTTAGGCAAGATTGCAGTTTGCATCCAAGTTCATGGGAGTTTCCGTTATGCAGGCATTAGGTTAGAAAGAGCAGGTACTCAGAGTAGCAGACACAGGGATAGGTCTGGGTACTGCCTGGGGCACAAATTTAAGAGCTCAGGAAACTGTACTAAAACTCAGCTATCCCCAAGATTGTCACAGGTAAATGGAGCAAGATTCTTCTGACTTCTCTTCATTGCTCTTATGTGGTCTCTTGGCCTGTTACAGTGAGATTTAAAGTCATAGAATCATAGAATATCCTGAATGGGAAGGGACCCACTAGGATTATCAAAGTCCAACTCCTGGCCCTGCACAGAACAGCCACAAGAATCACATATGTGCTGGAGAGTGTTGTCCAAATGCTTCTTGAAGTCTGTCAGGATTGGTGCTGTGGCCACTTCCCTGGGCAGCCTATTCCAGTGCCCGTCCACCCTCTGGGTGAAGAATCTTTCCTGATATCCAATCTAAACCTCCCCTGCCTCAGCCTCATGATGTTTCCTCAAGTCTTGTCCCTGGTCATGAGAGTGAAGAAATCAGTACCTGCCCCTCTGATTTCTCTAGTGAGGATGTTAATGACCACAACGAGGTCTCCCCTCAGTCTCCCCTTTTCAGGCTGAAGAAGCCAAGTGACCTTATTTGCTCCTCATGTGGCTTCCCCTCAAGGCCCTTCATAATCCTCGTGGCCCTCCTTTGGACTCTCTCTAATAGCTTTATATCTTTTTTACATTGTGGTGCCCAAAACTGCACACAGGACTTGAGGTGAAACCATATGAGTGCAGAGCAGAGCGGGACAACCACCTCCGTCTGGTAAAGTCTGTGGTGCATGCCCATTGATTCTTATTGGCAACCATCCTCTCACCTAAGGGGATTGTGCAGTTATTATTTCCTGAGATGTGTAGGTTTACACTTTCTTTGTGGTCACTCATTTGCAAATTCTCCACTCTCAATGTCTGTCTTCCCAAGGGCTTCAAGACATGTTCCCTTTGGCCTCAGTTACTTGTAAAACCAAAATAAGATCACAAAAAAAGCACTAGTTCAGTCCTGAGTCAGAAGTGAGTAATTGCATTCATCACATTATATGTGCTCTTCTGCTTTGTCACCCTGCTTCATGGTATTAAAAGATCATCCCAATGTTCAGTCTTCCTGGTGGTCGTCTTCCCTGTGGTTGCCATCAGCTTGGCTCTTCCTGTTATTTTATCTGATGTGATGCTCCAGCTGTAACCCACCCACCTGATGGGTCAGCCAAGTGGCTGAACTTCTGCTACTCTGTGCTTAACTCCCCTCTACTTCTTAATCATTTCTCCAGCTTGCTTCACTCCCACTTCCCTTCTCAAGGCATCTCCCAATAAACTTCATCATGTTTTATTCCGCAGTGAGACTATTTGTGTGTATAAAACTAATTGGCTTCTGCAGGATCAAGGCCTGCATTTGTCTAGCGGCCAAGAGTGTTTTATCCAAGATGCCTGTGGCAAGAGTCATATTAAGTTTCTGGTTTTGCTTTCCTCTGCCATCACATCTCATCCACACAAATATGGGAAGGAATTATTGAAAGCTGGTGCTGCCAGTGCCTTGCACAGCTATTTAATTGTCCATAGTTCTTTTCAAAACCAAACCATCTGGTCTGGTCATCATTAGAAACAGGACCCAGAGCAATGGCAACAACATGTTCACCCCATCACACGAGAGGAGTCAGATTTGTCACGCCTCACACTTCACCTGAAGCCTGAATGATGGTTTTCACCCCAGCACCTCTGCATACAAGGATGTAGAATTTTCCCTCTCAATTTTTCCTTTTTTAATGTCCCACCATCTTTGTGATTACATTAATTTTTGAATATACAGAAGTACTTAAGCATTGTCATGGTTTAGGAATGGCACTCCTGCTCCCCTCCCTCAGCCCCCTCCAGTGAGAGAGACAAAAGGCAAAGATTATAAGCTAAGAACAATTTACTGGAAACAGCAATGAAATAAGAAAATAAACAGTAACAGCAACAATATTAGTAACAACAGTGTACGGGACAGGGTGTTTTACATGCAAATTTCTCACCCACTGACCTGATGCAGCACAACCCTGAGACAACAAACAAAATGGCAGCCGGACCCTCCGTGTGCCTGCTTTTACTCTGACTGCAAGCCCCTCCTTCTCAGAAGTAAGAATCTCTTACTTCCACCCCCCAGTGATGATGTCCGTGGTATGGCATGACAACATAGACATGGCTCTGCACCCTCACAGCTCCTGAGAAAACTTAACCCTGTGCTTGGACGAAACCAGGATAAGCTTGTAGCTTTCAGCACAAATAAAAGTCCAATTGCTTTATGCCTTTTCCTTTCAGAAATACTACCAGTCGAAACTTTATTGAACAGGTTGTCCTCAGAAGAGGTGGATATTCGATCCCTGCAAGTGTTCAAGGACAGGTTGGATGGGGCTTTGAGTAACTTGGTGTAGTGGAAGATGTGCCTGCCCATGGCATGAGGCTTAGAATTAGATAATCTTTACCGTCCTTTCCAACCCAAACCATTCTGTGATTCTGTCACTTATTGTATCTACATGCTCAGTCAAATGAATGTGTGCCTTTGTGTGTTAAATACACTGTCTGAACAATACAGGCATGGAAACACTGAAAGTCAGGTTGGATGGAGTTCTGAACAACCTGATCTAATTGAAGATGTCCCTGCTCATTTCAAGAAGTTGGACTTTTAAAGGGCCCTTCCAACCTAAACTGTTCTATGATTCTACAATCCTATGATCCTTGCTGTCTGGACTCCTTAGAACCAGCACAGTCAATGTAGGTTAATGCTCTTCCTGCTTGGCTCCAGGATCCACGGGCTTTGTGCCATGCCAGGAGACACGAGTGATGGGGAAACCCTGATCCTCTTGCCACCCCACCTCACTCAGAAGTGCAAAAAGAGGGAAGCCATCCTGAGTTTGCACTCTGCCTTGCTTCTGGACGTCCCTGGCATGCATGTCCTGTTCTAGCCGACTTGCTGTTCCAACCACCCTCTTGTCCTTCAGTTAGAATGATGAGCTCTGCTGCTACTCTCGCCCTCTGGACTGACTCACTTCCATGTGACAATAAGGTTTAACATGTCTTTTTTCTTCACAGCTTTTACTTCCCTTTGCCATCCAAAAAACCTTTTGGCCTATTGGATATATTTCTCACTTCTTTCCTTCCCACCTGTGATTTTATGCGCCTCCCCTCCCTTATTGCTCCAGTCTTGCAGTGTACTTGTTCCAGTATTCAAGAGAAAGAAATCAACCACCTGTAATTAACATCCTCTGAAGATACATGAACGTAATTATGATCACCCTGAAGATAACAGTCCACTGTGGTAGCAGTTTAAGTGGGAAGCAATCTGTCTGTTTACACTCTAAAATTAGACTGCAGATGGTTGTGCCCCAAACCTGCCACACCGGATTACAATCAGCTTTTATCTGCTAGAAAAAGGGGAAATTGAAACATAAGACACGTAAGATAAGACACAAGCCTTAACAGTGCTTCCCTACTGAGGTGGGGTAATTAAGCACAGCTAAAAACATTAACATTGTCACATAAGGGAGGAGCTTTACATTGTTAATAATGGCTAGGGTAAAACTGGAGCTGGAATCCAAACATACGCTGCATTAAGGCACATTATTAAAATAATCAGTGAAAGAGAATAACAAATGAAATTTGGGTGGATCTGAAAAATCAATAGCAGGCAGAAATATTAATTAGCCACAGAGGAAACTTAGCAAAGACAGAAGTCCCATCAAAAAACAAGATTACATTACATTATACATTAATGTCAGCTACAAAATATTATGTAGGACCACCAAGGATTATGAGTTTAATTGAAGGGAGTTTTAATTCAGAAAATCTATTAAATATATATAGTCCCTCAAGGCATTTTGTTCTTAGTTCAGGGAGGAGGAAGAAAAATAAGCACATTTTTATTGCACTGGAACACATTTGCCATAAAACCATAGTTTTAGCAATATCACATAATAAAAAGCAAAATTTAAATCAACATTTGAAAACAAATCAGCTCAGCAGATGCACAGAAGGAGTTACTTTGGTCCTGCATAACAGTAGAGTATTATCTATGAAGCTACATCATAGTCTAAGAGAGGAGTTTTATGAGGCCTGATATACTCAGAAGGTGTTCACAAGGAATTACCGCTCCTAGATTGCAGCTGCACTTGGGTCCAAGACAAATCATTGTCTGTCAAGGGTACCGTTAATAGGATTATTTTTGCCAAATGTTCATAATGTGCACAGTTTGGGATGGTTTAGGTTTGGCATTTTTATCCCAACAAACAGACAGTAAAGTCAATGAGATTCAAGACCTGGGGAATGTCACCTGCTGGAGTGCCCCACGTGATCCAGACTTTTGGTGTCCCCACATATGGCTGTTGTGTTATGAACAACACCCTTGAGATCCACCTCACTGTCCAGTTATAGTCCCCACAGTTCTCAGAGGTACCAATGACTGGTTAGTAAGTTACCCTACATCTTTGCAGAGAGAAAGGGATCTTTTCCTAAACAAAGCTCTGTGTGGCAAAAACTCCTAATATAGAACTTGTGTTGGAGGTGGCCATTACAAAAACACCACTCTCACTTTTGCAAGCAGTTTACAATCACACGATGAATCTCTGTTTGGTTTTGGGTATGTGTAACTATACAGCAGGACCATAACTGCATCTATACCTTTTTAACACTTAAAAAAAGGAGATTTTTCAAAAGGTGATTCTTCAAGACTTATGTCCCTGGTACACTCAACAAAGTGTTACATTGTATTTAAAACAACAACACAGCAATGGCACAGCACAGGAAAGGAGACCAGAATGAATGTCAGAAACCTTGTATTATCCAGACCAATAAGGACATTTTTTTCATAAATAAGTTTCAGTGCATCATTATTCAGAGGTCAGAGGAAAAAGTTACAGCTTTCTATTAAAATCTTTAGAATTAAATTGCTTCATCAGCACTTAATTATCTGTGCTGAGAATGAAAACTGTCTTCCTTCTACCAGAATTTGACACAAAACGCTTTGGTTTGGTCATGTGTGAATGTGTTTTATATTAAAACAGTCCCCATCTTTCTTACCCAACACACACAATTAAATAGTATAGTGCTTGATTTCAATAGGAAATAGGCTTAAGAAAGGAAAATAGGAAGATTTCATTACCTATGGAACACAGGAAGCATTTATAATCTTCTGTCTATCCCTCTTCCCTTAACAACTTCAAGGTTATTTCAATTCATTTTGGTAATTAGCCTTGACATGTAAAGGACGACCTCTAATATTGCCTTTTCCTCATGAGGGCTTGACTAAAATCAGTTTGTAGTGCACAGATTTACCTTTGAACTTCTCTGAACTCTACATTATGGGGAATCTCAAGGCCTTAAATAAATGCTTGGGACATGCAGCCCTGAAAGTAACTGGTCGTGGATCAGTAATGGCTTTTCTGGTAACACAAAAACCTGCAAACCATAAGGCTAAATAGGCACAGTTTCAGGGTGCACACAAATGATAGATACAAGGAAGAAAACAGTGATGGGGAGGTGGGTGAAATCTCATTGGAGTCACTTATGGCAATGAGTTTTAGGGATAATTGATCTATTTCATGAAAGTGAAGACCAGTTAAAGTTGCAACCTCTGCAGATACACAACACACAACCTCTGCAATACACAAAAATTAATGAAAGATATTTTTTGTTATTGTAGTAAATTATATGCAAAAAAAAAGCAGCAAGACAAAAACAGAAGTGGAAAAAAGCGACACAGAGCGGGGCAAATAGCACTGTGAGCATGGCCATAGGAAAGCTTGGCAAGAATGCTTTTGGTCCAAGTGCTGACTACAAAGACTAAACCTATGAGCAAAGAAGCTGCATATGGCTCTTTTCCTGCTCTTCTCAGGAGACCAGACTCAGGGCACTCTTCATGAGGAGCAGGCTTAAGACAAGAAACACCCAATTTGATTTGTCTTTCTAAATGGAAACTACATCTGGGACTCTGAAGTTTGGTTAATTGCTTGGATATGAAAAGGGTTCAAAACCAGCCACATGCACATATGCAGAGCAGAGCAGAGGGCATCCCAAAGAGTATCAGCAGATTGGAAATGCTGCTGCCCCTGCTCACATCAGCTGTTTGAGATGGAAAGCTGCTGATACTGTGCTATTTACATAGCTTGCTTGCTTTCTTTATGGAAATTCAGAGGCTAACACACAGCTCTTAGTAAACTTCACATTCTGTTGTTTGCTTAAGTGTAGCTGTGAGTTGCTCTAGAAAACTAAAAATGAGGTAACAGATCAATAAACTATTCAGAAGTAACCACCCCCTGTCTGCCCCATACTACCACAGGTAGCGCAAAAGCTCCATTACACTCTACAACAGAGTTTCTTTGAAATACCCTTACTCGTAAGATCAGGACTTCTTCTGAAGTGCCTTTGAAAGCTCACAGGCATGATACAGTGTAGGAATCTCACTTTAGATTATGCCAATCATCCTGTTTCAAGGACTTGAGGGACTTAGCAGGGTCTAGTCTTGAATGTGGCCTCACTTTAGTTCCCTCCTTAAGGACACTGTACTGTACATGGAGTGCTAAATTGGTTTACATGAGGTTTCCCTTTCACCCGTTGTGGGTTTCAGTGAAACAGTAGAAACTAAGCAGAGAAAAGCCAGCCTTCATCTGAGAACTTCTTATAATTCAAAGCACCTGCACAAGGTCCTCTGTTTTGCAATGAGTGTTTGAGATGTACAGACATGATTTTACACTGTGGGAAGATGATGCATAGGGAGGAAAGGCTACAGTCACTTTAGAGTGAGTGAGTGTCTCTCTCTGCTTCCCACTGACAAAAGTCCAAAGGCTTCCCTACTCCAAGGGGACTGAATCCCTCAGTGACAGGATCCTGCAATAATGTCAGCAGTGCAAACCTCTGAGATAGCCTGTTCTCCCCCACCACGTGCACAAGAACAGTTCAAGACACCTTGAGAGCATCAGTAAAATGAGTGGGTGCCCTCATAATCTGTGGAGGTGAAAAGGACTGAACTGGAGCAGCCACACCATGTTTTCAATTGAGACAAACGCCCACAAGCTAGGGAGGGCTGACCCCAGGAAGCAGTGGGATAGTAGTAAATAAAAAAGCAAAGTGTTTGGTGTTGATGAAAAGTTAGCATGTTTTTCTTCAGTTAAAGGTCAAAAGAGTAGCTAAATTAAACAGATTTTCTGCGTTTAGGCAGAGATCTGTGTCACCAAGATTTAGTCATTTAAAACTTAGATGTCTCATCTAAGGTTTTCATCAGCCAGAGGGCAATTCATTCCTTCCTAAAATATGGGTCTAAGCTGGGTGGGATGAATCACTCATCCCTCCCTATTGACTGTTCAGGAAGCTGAGACAGTAATATTAACTTAGCTCAAAAACAAAGGGAATATGGGTTGTTTCAAATTACATTGCTGAGCTGAGCACTCCTGCTCATGAGCAATTGCTATAACCCTTGCACTCCTCTTCCAGATGTGTATCCAAAGGCAGATAAGTCAGTTGTCTTCATCACATGTACAGTGTAGGTGCATAAAATCCAGAATGAGATTCATTTGTGTCCCAATTTTCACAGAAGCAATTAAGTGCAGACTAGGAGAGGGACAGGGTCAGTATATACAGTCATGTCCCCTCTGAGCCAGCACAACACATTGCTTGGAGCAGGCAGGCATTCCTGTACCTGTCCCTTGAATGCTACTCATCAAAGGCTAGGGTAAGGTTGTGGTTTAACCCTAGCTGGCGACTAAGCCCCACACAACTCACTCTTGCCCAGTGAAATGAGAGAGACAATCAGAAGAGTAAAAGTGAGGAAATGAATGGATTGAAATAAAGACAGTTTAATAGGTAAAGCAAAAGTTGCCTATGCAAGAAAAGCAAAACATTCACCACTTCCTGTGGTCAGGCAGGTGTTCAGCCATCTCCATGAAAACAGGGCTCCACTATGCATAGTCGTGACTTGGAAAGACAAACGATATCACTTCAAATGTGTGTCCCCCTTTCATCCTCTTCCTCCAGATTTTATAGACTGAGCATGATGTCATACAGTATGGAATATCCCTTTGGTCAGTTGTGGTCATCTGTCCCAGCTCTGCCCCCTCCCACCTTCTTGCATATCCCTAGCCCATGCTCAAGTGCAGCAGTACAAGAAGCAGAAAATGCACTGCTGCTGGGCAAGCACTGCTCAGCAATAACAGATTTATATTATCCACGGTTTTCAGCACAAATCCAGATCTTATTCCCATACAGCTACTATGGAGAAAATTAATTCCACCCCAGTCAAAACAAGCACAGGTCATTTCAAACTAAAGTCTTGGAGGTATTTGTTCACATCCACCAGTCATTCCTTTGATGTCCTTTGTACGTTAGGAGCACTAAGGTCATGTGTGTTTAGGGGTTGGATGAGATGACCTTTAAAGGTCCTTCCAAGCCAAACCATTCTACAATTCTATGCTTTGAAGTCTCTCTATACAATGTTGTCACATACCTGCAAGGAGATGTTATTCTGTTATATGGTCAGTTCAAACCTCAACCAACCATAAGTATACATCTAAAACATGGACATAAAAGGCAAAAATACAGAGTTGTGTTGACATTACGCTTTCTTATCATTGTGTATTTGTTTATGATTTGTCTAGCCCGTAGCATAGCACTTAAAAAGTGAGGGCAACAGCATCAGAGGTCACAATAGATACTGGAGGAGATGCAAAATTTGCAGCCTCACCCAAAAGACGTGTGAACCGGGTGAGCCACACCACCTGAGCAGTCAGTGGGAAGAGTCGGCGAGGAAAACAGCGATAGCAGCATGACTACAGTAAGTTCTGGGGTAAAATGCTTGAAGGAGATACGCAGAGTATTTTAAATTCCTGGTGGAAAACAACCATCTCAGCTGAGACTTGCTGCTTAGTAAGTGCACTTAAGTCACAGACAGCAAGGACACATATTTCAAATAAGTCAGAAGCTTCTTGGAAAATTCATCAGCACTGCTCTTTCTAATTTGGGGCAGATGTCAGCATCAGGGTATGGAAGACTGCAAGCCCAAACTTGATCAGATTCCCTCACCTATAGATTATATTACAATTAAACATATCAAAACAAGCCAGACACTTCCTGAAATTCAGAGTTCGTTAAAGCCAATGTTCAATTTCGACCTACACTGCCATCAGGCTCAGTCCTGCTGCACTGGCTGCTTGTGCTGGGTTGAGTTTGGGTAAAAACTACACAGCTGAGCCTTTGAATGAAGCCTAAACCTCCATCTATGCAGCCCTGTAAAAAAGGCTATAAAAGAAGCATTTTGAATTATCATTGTCCAGAACCTGATCTCATAAGAATAAAACAGAATCAGGAAATAGTAAAAATATGATGTACCTTTTTCACTCTAAACCGTTTGTGGCAGCTTCCCAGATGGTGTGAATCTGTTTAGCTCTGGGAAATCAATGAAATCACTCTGCCTGATGCCACTGAAGAAGTCAGCCAATCAAACTCTGGCCAAAACACTTTCAGAATCTCCTTGTTTGAAAAGAGGAGAGAGCAAATGCACAGTATCTGCAGAGGTAATATATAACAGCACTTCTCTGGAGCTTGGGACTGGTGCTCTAAAGACCCATCTGAACACAGAGATTAGACTTCAATAACATCCAGCTAGAAGGGAAAGGTATATTCTCATTACACAAGGATAAAGGAGGAATGATTGCAAAAACCACACTTACACTCATTTGAGAGTGATATGTATATGAAAAGTTTCAGGCCTTCTGAGTTGTTTTTTTTTAATTCATGGATTATACAAAGCACACTCATGCAGCCTTAGCTATCTCATGGGTTGTGGTATCTTCAAAACTGCATGAAACATATGGTCTGCCTTCAAGCATTTTTTGGAGTCAGAGCTCAAACTCAGCAGTATGCTCCACGCTGAGTGCTACTATGTGGAGACAGCGCTTAATTCCCCACATGGAATTAATTTCAATAGATGCTATCAATTCTATAAGAATCAAAAGCCTCATCTTCTCTCCAGCCTTGGGATGGTCTAGGTCAAGAGGCTGGATGTCCACAAAAGCAATAAACCACAGACACAGGGTACCCCTCCCTTGAAAACGCACTTGAAAAGCTTCCTCATCCATACACTGTATCCCAAAATCATGTCTGGGGCAAAACACAGAGACGGCACTGGACCTCCCAACTAGAGCCCATCCCTGTGTTGCTCCCAAAACTGTGCATGCCACCTCCTCCTTCCCATCCTGAAGATGATGGTGACCCCAGAGCTGCAGTGCTGTCATGGAGCTGACAAAGTTAAGCATCCCACCCAAAGGCACACCTGGGAGGTGGTCCCAGCTGTAGTGGCAGCCACAGAATCAGCATAGCCATGCTTTCACCTTCAGCACTTTGCTGAATCATAACTTTACAGTTCTGCAAGATCACAAGAAAAAAGTGTATTTGGGAAAGAAAAGAAAAATGTGAACAGGAACACTAAAAGTAATATCTAACAACCAGCTATCACCTTTCAAATACTTTTCTTCTATTAATTTTAAGGACAAAATCTTTTGGTGGTAAATGGGGAATAAACTAAAACCATCTGCACCCTGCTAGGCAGCTGTCAGAAAGCCAAGCAAGTTCTTTGGGTATATAGGCCTGATGTTTAAATCCACTGAAACTATTCCAGCAGTGTCAAGCACACTGATGAGAGTCCTTTTCGAGCTGAAGAGGCCAATTCTAGTGTTGTGGTATTGCTAAGATTAGAAAGGTACATTGGACACCCCACTAAAATACAGTTTTGCAAGAAATTAATTCTGTTTAGAGATTGCTCATATGGCACCCATCTATTTTAGAATAAAAGGAAACCAGGAGAGCAGAGAAGAGATCTCATGTATTGATGGGATAAGATGCCTAGCACAGTATGTAATTTGAACACCAAAGGTCCGGACTCGAGCAGAAAGGGAGGGGAGCAGCCTATAAACATAAATTGAGAAGAATGTCTTAATCCTAGAAGTAGTTAACAGATAACCTGATGGCTGACTTTGGCAGTTTGATCTAAGCAGCGAACACCAGCAGTCCTGGAGGAGGAGAAAGCTTTTTTAAAAAAGGAGTGAACTTAAGAGTATGTCCCATCAGCTAGATTTTTGAGATAAGATTAATGAGAAATAGGTTGATTTGTACTTCCTGAGTTTAAAAGTGCAGATGTCCATGAATCATCCTGTCCTGCCTGGCTGCTAATGTTTATGTGTTAAAAAAACACAGCTTCTCTTTGGGAGAGAAATTGTTGCACATTGGGATAGTGCAACAGTATTTTTCCAGGGAAAACTAAAATGCATTTTATTCATTTTATAGGATTGGAGTTATCTGGAGAAGAGGCGGAAGGATCAGCATTTTTGCTGCAAGGTACTGAAAACAATTCATCTGGAGATATTGTAACTTTACTAGGACAATCATCAATTCAACTGATATAAATATATATTTATATATACTACTTGTGATTAATACTATATATGTAACAAATATGTCTTTATTATCTATGAGTTTAAAATTTTTGTCCTACTAATCAGTTTCTGCAGAGGATAAAAAAGGATGGATTTCTTTTAATCCGTTTTAGATCTCCAGACACTTCCTTTCTCCTTGCTCATACTGTGTAGCAAAGGACACATAAAAGTGTTGAGCAGCCCTCCCTGTATCCTTCAGTATTCCCCATAGCCTGGTGCTTCCACCCTTTCTTCATAAAGGAAGTAGCCCAAAGGCAAAGTGGGAGCCCTTCTGCTGTTTCACAGGCCCAAGTCTCACCTGCAATTCTCAGGACAAAGCTTGAGTACATACCAAGATTTGCACTAAACTCCACGCACTTTTTATTATACCCCACATGAATTACAATGTTTTGCTAATTATTGCTGTCTCTCTCCTTCAGCTCTTTTTGCTGTGCAGCCCAAAGTGGCAGAATGGAAACATCAGAGTGATGCTGGCTACTGTATTTGGTGCTGTGATGCCTGTTTTCATACAGTACCTTGTCCAGAGCCACGGATCCATATGCAGTGCTGGGCTTCGGTGAGATGTGTGCCTGCAAACAGGTTACCCTGCGTGCACCCAGCAAGTGGTGCCAGATCAAGGAGATGGAGAAGAAAGGAAGCATGTGGGACAGAGGAAGAAGAAGGCAAATTATGCCTGAAATTTTAGGAATCAACAGGGAAAATTAAAAAGCAGAAAAGATGTGTGAGGGAAGATGAGACTAGAGTTGCAGAGCCTCTTTAGCTGGGCATAAATCTGTGCTCCTGTCTCCCCAGTCATTTCCACCCTTTCAATCTAAGCTGGCTGGAAATGGCTAAACCAATGGAAGTTGAGATGCCATCCTCTGACAAAGTTCAGGGAGAGTCATAGAAAAGCTTGTGTGGTCAGGCAGGAGCCTATGTGGTCAAGCAGGAACCAAGCAGACCGGCAGCAGGAGGAGGGAGCCGGGAGGACAGCGTAGGGTCTGTGCCAGGTTTGAGCTCCTGGGAGCAGTCAGGGCTGTCTGGGTAACTCCTGTGTGGCTCAACATGACATCCTGAACCCTGCAAGTGCCCACCTTTCTGTGGCTTACTATATGGTCTAGAGAAGACTATCTTAGCCGGCACCTACCTTAATGAAAAAATCTAAGCTTGTGTTTGAATGCAGTTACTCCTGGGTGAAGGCACATGCCTGGATTTTCCCAGTGAGGATCTTGGGTTCCACAATTACTTCCGAAGACTACCCCTTTGGATACTCAGGCAGCTTCCACTGGACAACCTCCTTGGACACACAAAACTGTGCATATACCCCAAGTCATCAGTGTTGGCACCCTGAAAAATTTCACAGCCACATTTTCAGGCTACCCTGAGCCTGGTGTCATGTAAACCTTGTGAGTGTTGTGGAGAAAGATGCTTTCTTCAGCCCCTGTGAAAAGACTACAGCCCTCAGCAGGACACACAAATGTTTCTATTAATTTCCAGACAAAGATTACAGAACTGCAGGGAACTTCAAAAACACAGCTTTTCTGTATTTCATCCTGTAAAACCATTACATGGGAAAGAGATCCCTTTCTATTTCACCCTGTAGAGCCGTTGCATGGGAAAGAGAAATATTTATTTTAAGGGCTATTTCCTTTCTTTCTTCACCCCCCTTTTGATGGTGCATTTCCCAGAATAGGTGCTTGTTTCTGGGCTACCTGTTTAGCACCTATATTCCTTAACCTACATTAGGCATTGCAATCAAATGAAGATCTCACATCAGTTTCTCTAGTCAGTGTGAGCAGCCAAAGCCGCAAGTGGGGAAGGCTGAGAGCCAGCTTGCATAGCACCTGGTGAGATCCTCCCTGAACATGCTGTGCCTCAGCTTTGAGAGACCTGGGTCAAATTTTGATTCAAAGGCTTTATTATAGGATAAAACTGAAGAAAAAAACCACTCTCCTTGCCTGAGTTCTCATGTGGTCTTCCACAGTGGCCAGTCTCTCTTTCTCCTGCATCTCCAAACAGAATTATACCTCATGAAGCTTAAATGTTAGAATACAAACAGCAACAGCACTTCAGATCTGTGCTGTAATGCACCATGTTTTCATCATTATTTGCTTCTAGCAGGAAAAAGACAAATGTTAAGAAAAAGGGTTAAAACAGCACAGGAGACAGAGAAAAAATATAGAAACAGTGAACTTATCATGAATTTTATTATTAAATGACAGTAACAACAATTTAAGTTCTAATTATTGAGAAATAATCTTTTTACTCTTAATTTTGTACTCCTGAGCACAGCACAAATCAGCACTGAAGAAAACCATTAGTTCCACATCAATCTGTAATTTGCAGAGACATGCAATAAAACTGTATTAATCTTGGATTACAGCTAATTGCTAACTCTCACCCTCCTGTTCCGTGGCTGGTTCCTACCCTGGAGTTACACAGCTGGGGACTTGTTTGTAGTCACAGGGTTTGTGCTTGAACTGGGTTAGCATTCAGAAAGGCTTGCGTAGACTTGCTGCAGCATTCCTGAAAACTTTGTAAGAATTGAAGTACATGAAATCACAGTCATACTTCAAAAGGCCACCATTTATAAAGTGTGGTACAAATGCAACCAAAATCAGAATAGACTTTTTTTATATTGGAAAGCATCTTTCTAAACCTTTAGGAAAGTGAACTTTCTTGTTTTGGTACTCAGCAAGTAGACTTCCCAAGTGCTCCTAAAGTTTTGCTACAGATCCACCATATTTATTGAATAAAGCTATAAGCCAAAGCAGCCTTTTTGTGAAGGTTTATGAGCACTTTTTCTGAGTACCACAAGTCTCAAAACAAAGACCAAAGCCACACCTGGGAAGAAAAAGTAGTTAGTGAGGAAAAAAGAACAGCATGTTTTGGGTGAGAAACTTTTTGAGGACATTTTAGAAAAATGTTTTAGTAAAACATTAACTCCTTCATCTCAATAGGCAGCATGCATAAATATTAACATTTCAGTTTCATTATAAATGCTGGTCTCACAGTACTTTAGCAGTCACAAAGTCACAACAGAGAGCAGTTTGAAAGAAGGTGTAGCACATCATGCTAATGGTGAAACTCATCTACCAAATGCTTTTAGAATAAAAAATAAGTCTCTGAGTTTTGCCTGTAAGTTCATTGGACCCAGGATTTCCTCCTTCCCTGCAGAGAATAGGGTACGTATTACACCAGTTGGTTCTGAGTATTGACCAAATACAGGGTGAATGGGGGAGCCTTTTTCCACAGACAAGAACAGGAGACGCTGGGAAGTGCTATACAAAAGGGTGCTGGATGCAGTTTTTTCCTAGGCTCCTTCCTGCTTCTATGCTAGCAAACCCAGGAGAGGATCATCTGTTCCTCATCCCCAAAACACAGCCCTCCACCCTTGCTGTGTTTTGTTGCAACCATCCAGGTGATGGGAGCAGAGACATGTTAGTGGGGTCACCTGATTCTTCATGCACACCGAGGGACCAGCTGGTGGGGAATCGACACTCCTGGACCAAAACATAAGGGCAGCAGGAATGCTCACGACAGCAGCAGTGTCCAAAGGGGGCAGTGGTAGAAGCACAGAGCAGGATCAATGTTTTCTGATTTGTATTTCCCATAAAACATTAGTTCAGGAAGCACATACAGTATCTCACATGTAGTGGGTTAGGATACAGCTGTTGGATGCCTTCACCAGATGATTTAGGAGCCTGCACTGCAGGCGAAGGCACTGATCTTTGCCATTTCCAGTCACTGCCAGTTTCTCACACCACTCACACGCCCTGTCATCAGCCCTCTGCTGAGGATGACTGGTGAGCTCAGTGACATTCCATCTTTCAGGGCAGGAGAAAAATCTTTCCTTTTCCCTTCACTCTCTGCAGTGCATCTTTCTCTACCCTGGACCTGCTCTGATGTGTCCCCATGGATCTGCAGGAATGGATCACGCTGGAGGGACTTGAATCCACATCAGCAGGGACATGAGCAGGATTGTGGTGTGTGGGATCTGTCTCTTCAGCAGAGCTCAAGTGACAAGTACAAGTCTAAATAGATATGTCTAAACATGACTGTGGTACCAAAGTTTTAGCAATCACCTGTATGGAGTAGGTTTGGATTCAGGTCCCTAGATGATTTCTGGTTTTTCTCCCATGATTCACTACTTAGCATCTGCTCTGGACACTTTGCAAATCCTAATCTTGATAAGTCTAAGCACTCACACAACTTTCTGACATCTTCTTCTGGGAGGGACCTGAGATGGACACTGAAATAGTGGTGGTCTGACTCTCTCATGCCATTGGAATGGCACTACTAAAGCGATTCATAGAGGTTTCCCCTTACATACAACAACTGTTCAATTGCTGAGTAGATCTGGACTGAACACATTCTGGAACAGCTAAACACACACCAAATATGGCCAAGAAATTCTTGATCATAAATACATCGGTTGTGGAATGATTTCATAACAGTGTGTGATCTTAAAGTTTTGGGGAGAAGAAGATTATACATGGGATAGTTGTAAAGGAATTTCATTTCAACGAGTAATCAGAAAAATAAATCATCTTTCTGATACAGTAAAATTAAAATTTTAAAACAAAAATAGAGATGAGTATATTATGGGATGGAAAGAGGATGAAAACACTAAGTCACACCACAGTTGGTTTTAAAACATTTCCAGCTGAAGCTGTCACATACCATTGTCTTAACTTGGCAATATGCACAGAAAGTGACTCCACCAAGGACTAAAGGCTGGTTACAGTCTGCCACCAAGCATGCTTGAAAGGATGTCAAGGTCTGGATAGTCACAGTTAATAACAGTTTATTCCAACAGGGCTGAGGCATGCACTAGAACATGCCCCATATATCTTGGTTTCCATAAACCACTAAACTCCTGTGCCAGCCCTTTGGACCAGACAGCTCAAGGGTAGATGTTCATTGCCATGAGCCATCAGCATGATTATCATGTTGCCCCTTAGCCCAAGTCCACAGAGTCTTTATGGTGCTTGCCTATGAGCTGAGCTAGTGGGACTGCCCTGTGCAGCCAATGCCTTTACTGGAGATCACTGTTTTTTAACATACTGTAACACTTGTAAAGCACTTTGCAACAATAAATCTCTTCATTATTTGTGACATTTCTCCCACCTGCTCTCTCAGTGTGATAATACACTTTTAAAATAAATATTATCAGTTTATACCTTCATTAAAACTCTATATATGCTCTTCTATGTCCCCAAGGCATTTGCTGAAGTCATAATTGCTACCAGCGTGTGATGTAAGAATTCAAGCTCATAAAATCCATCCATAGACACTTTGCAGCATACGCTGTTTATTTGGCCTTCCATTAAAGATATTATGTTGCCATACTTTACAACCATAAAAGAGTAAATAATTTCAAGGGATTGCTTGATAGGAGGTTTGTGTTTTAAATAGAACCTGGACTATGTGGGAAATTGCTGGCAAAAATGTACGTAATTGACCCATTGCTGTGTCTGTCTTCTTGACTCTTGTTTCAGCTCTGCAGGTACATTGTGTCCCTGTGGGGTGGTTTGACTGGGGTGGAGGGAGATGACAGTTGTCAATACAGTCAGCAGAAGGCTGCCCATACCCAAGGGTTTTCCACCAGACCCAGTGCAGCGAAACAACAAGCCATGGGGAATGCTTGACTCACTGTGCTAAGCACAAAAAAGACACAAGGAATACAGTTTCATTATTCAGGCAATTTTAGTTTTATTCATCATTATATCATTACCAGAGATAAGCAGAAAATAGGTAGACCCACATGTCTACAAGCACCAAATTACTTCCCTGATCAAAAGCAGAGTAGGTATTTACTATGACTTGGATGCATTTACCATTCTTAGTCTGAATGTTTCTGAATATTACAAACGAGCAGTTTTAACTCACCTTTCTGCTTCCTACCAAAGAAAGTCCTAATACTGAGACATTGAACTGAATAACTGAATGGTTATGGATAATTCCACTGAATTCAATAGAATATGCACTTTTGGAGACTAATGTGTATTTAAAAAAGCTTGCAAATGGTGACTTACACTAACAGACTTATCTTTCAACAAGATTTAATAAATAGCATTGCTAATACTGTCACATAAAATCACATAATTTTTCCCCCTTCCCTATTTTGGAAATAAAGTATATGTAGCAGAAACCAAACAGAAATATGGTACATCTCTGCCCTTCTTTTGCCAGATTGCAGAAATGTTCATTGTAAGCCAATGTATTCCTCATTTGCCTTTGTTGCAGAGTGTAACAGATGAATTTTGTGGCACTAAACCAGAAGAGAAAACAAACAGCATTGAATTAGAAACCCAACACTTACTGCTGGCACCAAATCCAGCATTTCAGCAGACAATTAGTACATTTGGTGTTTGCAGCTCCAGATAGATTCTCATTAGAAACTGGTTCCAAACCAGCATGCTGCTCCAACAAAGGCAAGTTAGATACAAAGAGGACACAATTCTAGTCCTGTTGTAACTGCTGGCAAACTCCCATAGACTTCAATAATCAACTAGATTGGGTCCAAAATGCAGACGTTAGATATACCATGAAAGAGTGACTGTCTGGAATTTATTATGCAGCAGATATGCCACCAAACTGGAAATTTCACATAGGGAGAAAATAAAAAATCACATTGTGTATTTAGCTCAGATAGGTTGGAAATGATGTAATAGAAGCATTATGATTTATAACAAATTTATGAGCTATGCAGGCAAGCTGTTCTCTGGGGATATATGTGGTAAATGAAGAATACCAGTGGCAAATAGAATTTACTTCAAAGCAATCCTGCAAACCTCAAACACGTATTACTCTATTTGTGACCTTTGTTAGTACACAGAAGTAGAATACAGCTTAACATAACATTAACGTTTACATAAAATGAAACATTTCTTTTTAAACAATTACTGAAAATGAGATTAAAACTTTATGTAAGTTACACAACGTATATTTTTGACATTATGCACCATTGTTTGAAAGCAAATTGCTTTAAAAGGAAGATGTAGGTTTATTGAAAAGATACACTCCAATGCAAGGGACTGCTTATCTGGTAAAATATCTGTGGTGCACCTCAGAGGGTACTAAGTGAAGTATGTGTAATGTGATTGCAGGCTCAGGCAGGTCTTCACCCCTTTTTTGTGGATGTTAGCCTACATAGCAGAGAGTACCACGTCATTCCCAGCTAATGGCAAACTCCTGCAGAGACATGGATTTCTGTATGCTGCCCCTGAAGTCAAGTTACTTCATGCTCCTAAAAGGGGAACAGCAGCAGTCTCAGGGTAGTTTCCAGGGATTTTTTCCTGATATTTTGCAGGTTTTGTATTACCAGACCCGGTCTATGAAGAAATACTGTGTAGCAGAAAATACAGACAATTTCAGGGGTAATGCATGTAACTGCATGGCACTGGCACACTAGGCAGTAAGGGTTTTGTACTGGTATTTGGCAATGGAGTGTGAAGGGAGAAAGGGCTAGAGGAATAAGGAGGGCTTAGTAGGGCCAAGTAGCAGGTTGCTCTCTCCTCTGACTTGCACAGCCTTTCTGGGAGATAATCAGCAAAAATATTATTCACCTCACTTCTTTTCAGCAGAGCTGATTTATTAAAGTTTTCTGGGCCTTGCACCAACCCACAGTGTCCAGGAGACCATGGCAGCTGGCAGGCTGGAGCAGTACTGGCTATGCTCCACCAATGGATGTTCTGACCTCGTGCTGAGTGATCAAGACCTTTCTTTTCTGGATGATGGATATTGTCCACCTTGCTTGCATGTGCTGAGCTTTCCTCAGAAAATTCTAGGAATTTTGCTTCCTTTTCCCCTCCCGGACTGAGTTTTCTAGATTAAAAGGTATTTCTTGCCAGGGATGCACTAGTTTGTCCAAGTATCACTGGATCCAGGATATGTTCTTTTTCTAGGCATGATCAAGAGTTCCAAGTAGAAAATTGGATGCCTTTGAGAACACTAAAACACTGCAAACCCTATAGATGATAAACTATGTCAAAAGGAACATGGTTGTAATAAATGCCTCCTTGTAATAAATGCACCCTGTTGCCAGCAGGTTGAGGCAGTGTGTTGGTTGTGCACAGTCTGTTTTTTGGTGGCGGGAAAGAAAGGAGTCATAGAGGTGGCTTTTGTGGGGGGTCGTTGGAAGCTTCTTCCATGCCCAATGGGACCAATGCTGTTGGGCTCTGGGGATGAACGTGCTTCTGAGCCAATTAGAGAAGTTAGTAACACCCCTGTGATAACATATTTAGGAGGGGGATTGAGACGAAGGGAGAGAGGCAAACGGCAGCGGCAGCTCCCCCACCCAGGGTATGCAGCCACATGGCCCAGGTCCAGGCCGAGGCTGAGGTTGCCGGCATTCTCGGCATGGTGAGGTGCCACAGCCATTTCCTGGTGCAGCAGACCACCACAGCCACTGGCATCCCCAGTGCCCTGCAGGAGAGAAATGGCAGTGAGACCCAGAGCTGCCGGGCCGCGGGCGTGTGGAGCTGCTGGGCTGTGGGCATGCGGTGTGGCCATACGCGGTGGCCGAAACCATGGGCGGTGGCCGGGGCCATCTCAGCCTGGCCCATGACAGACTCTGTTTTATCTAGCCACTTCTGACTAGCCGCACTGTGGGCAGAAGAGCAGAGCTAGTGGCGGCAGCTTCTCTTTCTCAGTGTCCTGCATGAGGAGAAGTGTTGAATAGCACCAGCACCGCAGTGGCCACCTGATTATCCATGATTATCTGCATCACGGCAGTGGAGCTGCCTGACCGACAGTGAAGGCATGGCGAGGGATTCTCTAGCGTGGAACTCAAACGAGATCAGCTTCTCGGAACTGCAAAGTCCCACAGAAGTCTTTGAACTGGTGGAACTTGTTGGCAGTGGTGTTTGCGGGCAATGGGTTTGTTTTGTTTTGTTTTCCTTTTGGTCAGAGAAGAGAAAGAAGTGAGAGCATGTGAGAAAGATAACAAGGTGGACACCAGGGTCAGTGGAGGATGGGGGGGAAGGGGTGCTCCAGGCGTTGGAGCCGGATTCCTTCTGCAGGCTGTGGTGAGGACTATGGTGAGGCAGCCTGGCCCCTTGCAGCCTACAGAGTCCATGGGAGGTTCAGAAGTCCACTTGCAGCCCATGAAAGGTGTGTGCATGCTGGAGCGAGTGGATGCCAGAAGTAGCAATAAAAGACTGCACTCTGTGGGTAAGTGACTTGCATGCAGCAGTCTTGGGAAGACTGCTGCTCACAAGATTGGAGTCACGCGGCGGGAGGGAAGTTCATGAAAAATTGTCCCCCGTAAGAGGGACCCCACAGTACAACAAAAGGAATCTCCTCCATGCTTTGTATCCCTGTGTGTTTGGTGAGAAAGATGGAAAGGTTGGGGGTGGGGGAAGAAGGTGTGTTTTAAAGACTTATTTTCCTTCTTATTAGCCTCTTCTGATCCTGTTAATAATAAATTTACCTCATAGTTTTAAACTGAGCCTTGTTTTGCCTTAAAATATTTCTCCCACAATTCTTTTTCTCAATTCATGAGCCCTTGAATGATTTTCGTGAATACCTGGCGTTTAACCAACATCAAACCATGACAGGCAGGCAATCCTTTCCCTCAGCACCGGTGAGGCCACACCTGAAGCACTGTGTCAAGACCTGGACTCCCAGTAAAAGACAGACATGGACATACTGGAGAGAGTTTAACAAAGGGTCACGAAGATGATGAAGAGACAGGAACACCTCTTCTGTGTGGGAAGGCTGTGAGCTGGGACTGTTCAGCCTAGGGAAGAGAAGGCTCAGAGTGGGTATATTATCAGTGTATATAAACACCTGGAGAGAGGGTGATAAGGAAGACAGAGCCAAGCTCTTTTCAGTGATGCCCAGTTATGGGACCAAACTGAAACACAGGAGATTCCTCCCAAAAATTAGGAAACACTTTTTCACTTTGAGGGTTACCAAACACTGGCACAGGTTGTTCAGAGAGATTATGGAGTCTCCCATCCTTGAAGATATTCAGAAGACACCTGGACACAGTTCTTGGCCACTCCTGTAGGTGACCCTGCTTGGAGACAGGAGGCGGGTGGATAGGATGTCATTCAGAGTCCTTTCCAACCACAACCATTCTGTGATTTAGTGATAGCCCTGACAGTGTACCTCATTCAGTGATCCTGTCAGCATCTTGAGATTCCCAGTCTCTTCAAAAGTCCTTGGGGACTCACTGAGCTTCTAAAACACCGAGTCCTTTACATACGTACATATCTTAATGTCTGTTTATCTTCGTATTTGGGCATTGTATCTCTCTAAGCATAAGAAAAGCACTGTTGTTTTTACTTTTAGTTTTCACATTGAGAAGAGTGAGTTGGAGTCATATCAGGTGATCCCAGACTCTTAACTTCTGATAGCAGTGAATATTTTTAAAAATATGCTTAGGTGTGATATAGCATAGATTCATAGAATGGTTTGAGTTGGAAGGCACTTGAAAGATCACCAGGTTCCAACACCACTGCCCTAGACAGGGACAACTTTCACTAAACCAGGTTGCTCAGAGGCCCATCCAACCTGACCTTGAACACTTCCAGAGATGGGACTTCCGTGTCCGTCAACATCAGTAGAACTCAACTGTTTCTCAGCAGCTGGGACATAGTGAATGATGTCTGCTAACTTACTACAGCTGTTTTTCATGGAATAAAACTGTGACCTGCTATGCCTTTCACATGGAAGTGGCAATATATGGTCAGAAAATGAGATGTTCCAACAAAAAAAAAGCAAGCAAGGATCAATGTATGTATTCCTTATTCTAAACTTCAAGTGTTCCCCTGAAAACCATAAAAATGGAACATCGAAAACTACCTCATTCCCTATATCTCTCTGTTTTTCTAAAACTTGAAATATATTCTGCGAAAGATTCACACATTTTTTAGCAGAACCTCCTTTATCACCTTTCACAGGAGACCAACAATGATTCATTTTGATCACACAGGTCAAATGAAACCAACTGTAGGAAGTTTTATTCATCTCCAAGTCTTAAAGACCTGCTTCAGGCTGCAAATTCCTCCTCAGAGGAGGAGTTGGGTAGCAGTGTCATACAATCAGCCAGTGTTTTCAGGAGCTGTTTGCACCATCCTAGGGCAAAGGAATTGAAGGAAACTAGATCAGAGCCTTGAACCTTGGTCCCTTAATCCAAAGAGTAACTGTCCAAGGGTGTTACTCCACTAAGATCACTTCTGCCATTCTTTTAATATTCAGTCACCCAGCAGGAGGCTGAATAGTTTTTATATACCATGAAAACAATGGTATATTTATCTCTGACTTAATCAACAAAGGCAAAGAAGGATGCTACAAGGGCAAGATATTCAAACACAAGTGTAATGCTGGATGTCAAACAATAGCATATTGTAAGTAATACCAAAAAGGGTTTACTCCTATAGCAACATTTAAGGAAAACATATGATAACAATAAAAATTATTTCCACAACCTTTTCACCACTTGTTCCATGTGGGAATGATAACTGATACTCCTGCTCTACATTTTTAAAGAAATATTCCTTGCAAATTATACATTACAAGCTTTGTTCACTGAGCATCTATTATGCGTGTATTCTCAGTTATTACTTTTCAGAAACATGAATTATATTGTGAACATCAGTGTGTGAACTCCACTCAGGCTCATTTAAAGCCATTTCAAGGGGCTGCTTCTAGCCCTGAGATCTACAGAACCAAGGGAACAGTTCATTTTGAGCCATCTTCCCGTAGTTGCCATTTGAACACAAATATTTCAATTTGTTCTTTTCTAAATCAACAGCGGATGGATCATTAAATAACATACATTCACTAAACAGATCGTGGTCATGATCTGCATCAAGGCACTGCCAAGAACATATATATGTGTAGTATTGCTCAGTTCTGTGCTCTGGCTTAGATTTTTAAGCCTGCGTCAATTCACAGCAATAGTTTTGCAGCCAGAAGAAAGTGGATGAGCAATGGATTTTGTTTCATTAAAAGATTATTCCAGCAGCAAGACACATGCCTCTACCAGTAGGTTCAATAAGCAGGAATATTACAGCATTTTGCATTTCCATGCTTTTCATCAGTAGACCACAAAAGCTTTTGCAAACTTGGATTACACCAGTCATTGCTACAGCCTTTAAAAGAGGTAAAAGTGCATGATGGCTCTGGTACAGATAACTAAACTGATGCAAAGAGTGCTCGAGGGCATGAATATATGAGCTGCAATCACACCTTTGATGGCAGCATGGACATAAAGACTTGCTCCAACTCACACAGTCAAACTGTGGCAAAGCTTGACACAAAATCAACAGCAACTCCTTTGTTCTAGTCTGGCCTCCTTGGGCTGGGTTTCATTACGCTGCTTTCCTCATATCCCTTTCTCTTAAATACTGGACTAGATCAGGCAATGAGATTTTTATGAAATATAAAGTCTTCTTCTCAACTCCCTAAATCATTTTTAAAAGATGGATGGTTCAGTGATGGTATCCTGTGTTACTAGTCTGCCCTCACATTTCAGTTAACAAGGCTGCTGTTTCTTTCTGCTTGTCCCTGTATTTCCTGTTGCCAAAAAGAGCTTTTAAATATCAGATTTTGCTTGCACAAAAAAGCAGCAATTTTAGCAGAGCAGAAAAGTACAGAGTGAAGAGGTATTTTCCTCCTCTACTTTTCTCTTCACTGCTCTCAGAGTTATACCCAAGTTTATCTGGAGCTGGAAAGTGTAAGGGAGACTGGGCTTCATTGTTATAACATTGCTTTCTTTTTTTATTTAAGGTTTTGAGCTTTAAATCAAAGCCACACATTTCCAAGTGGCCAGACCTAAGTGACCCTTAACCTTTCCTAGCCTGAAGCAATCTGGCAAAAAGATCTTCTTCACACTATCTTTTTTATGGTTTACATTTAAATTCAGAGTTGATAAGGTGTCAAATTTTTTTCTACTGTAAATCAAGACACTCTTGTCTTTAGAATTAACTCCAAATTGTTGGTCTGGATGTGAACTTCACACTGATTCCCTCCTCTATCCTGGCTGGCATTTTCCTATTAATTTCTTTTTCCATTTCATCATTCATTGGCTGATGAACCTATAAATACACTTCATCTGCTTTTACTTTGCTTTTTAAGCATAAACCAATATTGAACATGTTGACTTCATTATGTCCAGAGGCAAAAGAGTTGCATGCTTCTTAAGTCATAGCAATAGCCTGAAACTTGACTTTGTGCTCCTTTGGTCCATCAGGATAATCAGTGGGTCACCTCCTCCTACACTCAGAGTAAACAGTGTCATGCAGAAGAAATGCCATCCTTGAAAACTGATTAACACCATCACTGCTCACAGCCAAGTGGAGCAGAGGGCAGAAGAGCACCGGAAAGTGGTAAATAGTGACCAGGTGCTCCCTTGCTCCCTTCCCCGGTGCACTTCACAAGGCTGCAGGATTTTCCTTCCCTGCCCCTCCCAAAAGACCTCTGCCCTCCCCAATTTCTACTGCTGTATAGGAACCTATTCTTCCTGGGAGGTGCTGTCAGTTTTACCCACAGCCTCTCCATGCACTGACATCCTCTACCTAAATGAACACTTCCTTCCTCTAACCTTAGTTTCCAGATACACTTCTTGAATAGAACCACTTGGCTCAACACAATGCAGAGGTTTAGAACCCCTGCGAGGATCTGAAGAGAATTATTCACATCTAACTTTTCTCTGGTGGCAGAGGTTAGATATCTCAGTGATTTTTAAAAAGGTGCATTTTATCAGCATCTTTTACCTTTGCCTGGTGAGATCACCACAGGTTCTGCTTGAGCAGCAGTCATCTCCACAGTCCTGACTAGAGCTGTAGTGGCTCGCCAGTGAGCTCAAGAATGGATAGAGCTCTGTGCAGGCAACCCATGGCCAAGGAGCTCAGGGGGATGCCAAAGCATTGAGACATGGCACTAAGGTCCTCATCACTTGCAGGAGAAAGCTCCTACTTGGGCAGTGTTCCCAAAACTGCTCCAGACAAAAACCCATACCAGCCAGTACTTGCAACTCAAAATTATTCAAAATGAGATATGCTGAGCTAAGAAAAAGCTGTGAAAAGCTGTGTACCCTGATCTGTTGAAGTTTCCCTCTGCAGGAGGGCAGCAATGAGCTGCAGGGTTCAGGCTGGAGAGGTAATTCCTTATCCAGCACAGCTACATCTGCACTAGAATGGCACACAGAGGTAATTTGAATGTGGCAGGCAGTGGGAATATAATGCGTGTCCTGCAATTTATTATCACAAGCTCTTCTTCTTGCCTCTCTCCTGAAACCTTTTTAAAAGGAGAATAATTTGAAAGTAGCTGTCGTAAAAGAAGAAATGTAAAAGCTGTGGTACAGTATTCTTAAGAATTGTAGATAAGAATCACATTGTAAAAAGTGGTTCACTTCTGACATTGATTAAAATTACCTTTTGCATTACATTTACATACATTAAAATTACATTTTGCATTATCTTCACTTTCCCAGATGGTTTAGCAGATTTAAATCCTTCAAAGAAGTTGTGTCTGTTAGCAAACATATTGCAACAACTTTGATCAAATGATAGCTCTGTTTTAATGCAAGTACCACAGCAAAAATAACATTCCTCCTATATCAGCAATTACAGACAGAGAAATTGATCCAAACCCCAGAGAAAACACAGAAACTTTACCACTGGTGACAGGGTTTTGGATTAGGTACCCATTTTGTATCAGGTTCCAGCTCTGTGCAATGTATCTATCAGAAAAGATGATTATAGCTCTTCTCCAAATGATGTTTCCCATGAAAAGCATCAATTCAGCCTCCATGATATCAGCAGTGCAGCATCCTGCTGGAATAACCGGATGAAAAACATCCTCTTGAAAGCATGTGAGTACTCCTTCTCTGCTGTGAGTTTGGCAATGTATGTTTAATCTGCTGCTGAGAGCTTTCCTCCAGCTTTCATCAAAAGGGACACAGGGCCCTAGTTCAAGGAAAAAAATCTAAATCAGGCTCCTTTTCAGATTAGAAAACTGTAGTTGATTTTACTTTGTTTACATTTAATTACATGATCAGTTGTATTCTGGTCATGAATGGCATTAAAATAGTCAATCAGTAATGATAAGCAAACAAATCAAAAGAGTACAAAAAAAAAAAAAAAAAAAAGGACCCAAACTTCTAGAATTCCCAGATGAAATGATAAATACGTCCCTTGTCCTTCCTTACAAGATTTTGAAAATTTCAGCAGAAAAGGTATATGAAGCTGAGGGTCTGATAGGGACCTTGGTCCCTCTTCCCACTGGCCTTCACAGTGCTGGAAGTTGTTTCTTCCAGCTGCTTGTCAGTGTCTGTAGCACAGTGGCTTCCTTAAAAGAAACTTTCAAAGGGAAGAGGTACTAGATTTTTACTATTTAGCTATATTTTATTGTGTGTGAAGATTATTTAGAAAGCTCCACTGTTCCCTCCCATTCATTTGATCAATAAAAGTAATATTTAACTCAATCCCAGCAAAATGAAAGGGGCATCAATGCCTTTCCTAGATAACAACAAACCAGATGCTTTGTGGTACCAAGTTTCCACCCCTGGATTTCCACCCTGGCACCCTCTTCTGGCAGCACAGAACACGTGCTTTCACCATCACACTTGGGCATAGCAGCACCCCCATCCCCATCATCACTTAAGCAGCTCCTCAGTGAGGGGTCCCAAAAGGGACCTTCAGCTGTTTCTAGGACATTTCTTTCATGCAATTGCTCTTTGCTACCCTCTTGCTCCTCTTCTTCCTTCTTCCTTCTCCCTTCTACACCTGCCCTCTTTTTCCTGCCCTATTCCCCAAAGCACTCTTTCTTTTCCCCTTAGCTGCTGCCTTCTTATGTTGGACCATGACAAGGGGAGACATCAGTGTGGCTTTTGCCACCATCCTTATCTGAGCAGATGGTACCTGCAGATTCCATTGCATCTCACTAGCCTGGGTGAGATGTCAGTGCAAGTGCAGTGCCTTGACCTGGTGGCACAGGGCTCTCTGCAACATGGGCTCTGAGATCTCACCAACAGGCAGGGTTCTGGCTGCCAAGACAAACCACCAGCAACAGAGTGCAAGGTTGGCTGCTGTTAAGTACCATGGCCATGTCATGGCAGCAGGTTCCTGCACTTCCCAAAATGCATGATCTGAACAGGACTGTGCATGTGAAAGCAGATCAGCTTTGATTCCAGCACTGAAACAGCAACACAATTACGGTCACATGGTCCAGGATGCAACAGAGTTCTGGAAGAGCTCAGCTTGTGATTTGAGAGCATGTGTCTCACCCAGCCCTATGCTTACCACTGTGTCCTCAAGGGAGACATTTTGGCTTTAATATATCTATAAAGCACTTGCATGCCAATACTGTGGCTTTACAACAGTGCTATTCTCCAGCCATGCAATCCCAGGTTGTGAAAAAGCTTTAAAGCCCTGTGCAGAGAGAAGGGCTGAGTGCATTCTCACACCGACCAGAATATGCTTGGCCTTGGAGGATGGGTGGATGCCAAGTCTGTGGAAAGATTAAAACCACAATGTACCCAATATTGATATGTTCTTGCAATATACATAGTGCAGCAGTATGTCACCTGGCCCGGCTGCTTCACATTATTTATATCTGCCTACATGGCTGATTCATGTCTCCTGAAAACTTATTGCCACAACCTTGTTTTGAAAGGAATGCAGTGTCCTACTCCCCCAGCAGCTCCTGCCGGACCTCTCCTTGTCTCATTTATTAATTCATTCCTTGCCAAGAACAGCACAGTGATGTAATAACGAAATGTGCTTTGAAATCAACATGATATAAAGGACTTCTGCAAGGCTTCAGGCCGGCAAAGCACTTAAACACACGCGTGACTTTAAGCATGTGAGCGGTAGTCCCATTGGTTTCAACAACACTACACATGTGCTTAAGTGCTTTGCTGGATCGGGGCCCACATTTGACAGACAACTCAGGTTATGCCTTAAACAAAGAAGCTCTTTGACACAAGATTTTTAGCAGAAAAACTTGGAGTTTTGTGCTACCCTTGGAAGAGTCAACACTGAGCCCACAGGAGCTGATAGAGGGACTCCCATCAGTTTTGGTGAGGTGGGGCATTTGCTGTGTGATCTGGAGCTGGGTGCATGTTGGCTGTTTTGCCCTTCTGACTAGGTAAAAAAAAATGACACCATTAGTTTTTGTCAGAAGATCACAAATAAAAATAGCTGGCTTTTATTGTTTACAGGCCATGTATGTGGTAGCAGTGCAAATTTTAGACATGTTGTTCTTGCAGGAAACTCTAAAAAAATGATTATCTTGTCTACAAATATAGACCTGTCAAGGTTGAACAGTTATGTTCAATGTCATCGTAAGCAAAACTGACATTTTATTTACTCATTTGTACCACCAGAATGTCAGCTCAGCAATGATTAAAGCTGTCAGTAGAATCAACAAATAGTGTAAAAACAGAGAGCTGCCAGTCCAAGTTTCTGTTTCACTGAACATGTTAGTTTGAGTGAAGCTTTGCCTGAATGTTTTGATGGTTTTGTAGCTTATTTTCACTAATTAATTTGCTTGTCTATTATCCTCTGGAGGCAAACAACATAACTGACAAATAACATGGCTCTCAGTCAGTCAGTCAGTCAGTCAGTCAGTCAGTCAGTCAGTCAGTCAGTCCTCCAGAGGAAATCCTGCATGACTGATTGTGAATTTCCAGCTGATCTGTAAATTTGACCAGAACAATTTTTTAAGCTGTTCAGATTTCTGTCAAGGCATGGAAAGTCACCTGTCTAAAGAACAGATTAATCCAGGTTTAATCTCAGGAAGATGACATGCTTGAAGGAAATGACCTGCGCTGTTTACCTGCATAGAGAGGTGTACACTGCAGAGGCTATTGGAAGATTTGCCTTGACTATTTATTAAAAAGAAAGAGAAAGAAAAAAAGAGGAAAAACAAGGACAAAAAACTACCCTGGCTTTTCAGATTTATTCTAAAACCTCAAATATTAGCTCAGGTTTTTATTGGGTTTTTTCTCACGCAAAATTTAGTGCTGGAAACCCTTAAAGCCAGGTTCATATAAATAGTTTGTTTTTGTTGCCAATGACAGAGAAGAGTTTTTCCTTTGATTACATGGACACAGAATGTAATACCACTAAATCTTGCATGAAAAGGCAGATATGGGACTATTGCTCAAAATCAGTTGCCAGTGTGACATTCCTAGACAAAGAAATATCATTGCATCCTATGTACTGTAACATAATAGCTGTGTGACTAGTGTTAATTCACTCCTATGACAGCTATTGACTTTCCTGATGAAATTCTCCATCAATAGAACTAAATCTACATGTGCTTTTAATAGAATAAAGAGAAGGCGCTTGCTGCGCTATGTCTATTGAAAAGTTATTCAGGCAATCAGTAAAGCAATCCCACTTGCATGCAGGCAGGCCTGATCCTGCAGGAGAGTACCTGTGCCCAGAGGCTCTATCAAACTGCTCCCGGAAGGAAAATGGCAGGACTGCTGTGTGACACCACCAGCTTTCGGCATTTGCACTTTACTTCATGTGTTGACTTGTTGGCAGGACCTGCCCTTTTATCACAATGCTTACATTAGACCTGGTCAAAAATAGGTCATGTAAGTATGTCACTGAATGTCTGATGTTCACAGGCTGGTTTCCACTGTGGTAGCAGATAAGATTTTTGTGGCTTCAAGCAGTTATACCATAAGTACCTTATGGCATTCAGAGTCAAAAGTTTATCTCATTCTTCTCAAAAAGTCCAGAAGCCAGGGAAAACTTAATTTCTTTTAAAAACTCATCTTAATGCTTTTTGCTGTGTAAAATCACTTGCAGTCATTACTTGCCATGTTTATAAAATCTTCTGGAAAAAATGAAAGCCATAAGCACATCCTAAAACACCAGCAACCTCTCCTTTTACTTACAGAATTTTACATAAAATTACTGAAGAAGATTAAGCCTAAAAATTATTCAATGCTTTTCAAATATGGAACACTGCTTTAATTTTAATTTCTGTCCACAATCCTGCCTCACTTATATTCTTGGACCACAAAAGTTGCAATAACACTTACAACATGTAAACCATGTTTTTGTGTTTACAACTGAGTATGTAAAAAACACCAAGGCAGAGTCACCCAAGTTGTTTCCAAAGAAAATTTGGGTAAAGACTGAGTACAATTCTTTTGTTTAAGCTTCTTTTTTCCATGCAAAGTTTAAACTTTTTTCTCTGGGAAAAAATTTTTACAGATAACAAAGATGACTTTTGCTGACCTGGGAAAATCTGATAACAGTCTCATAGTAGTACCCATTTGTAACAGTTATTTACATGCTAATAAAATGCCAGGGATGAGCAACCACCAGTACATTTTACTCTCATTTAGAGGACTCTTCTATTTGGTTACAGGAACATCTCTAATTTTAACAAAAGAATGTCTTCTGAAGTCCCCTTTCAAAGCACTCTGTTGCAATCTCCTGTTCTCTTCATTTTATTTGTCTCATGATTTCGTGTTACTGCAGCACTTACGGTGCAGCATTGTCTGTAATGACATTGTTCAGCAGAAATCAAGTCTTCAACAGACTCCTTTGAGCCTCTAAGCCTTCCGTCTTCAAGAGATCATGAGCATGGCCCTGCATTCCTCTTGGAAAACAACAGGATCCTATTCATATTAAACAGCCATTTTCCAGCACAGCTTTTTAAAATTTTTTGCTGCTATTTTTCTTAAAAAA
>VZTJ01003728.1:430189-463207 GCA_013397795.1 Orthonyx spaldingii | reverse complement strand
CACAGCTTTTTGCCCCCCCCCTTTTTTTTTTTTTTTGATCAAGCTGAAATATTACAAAGACAACACCACTGCATACTCATGCAGCTCTGAGAACATAGGGACTCTGCACCAGGGCCAGGGCTTTTGGGTGCTATAGAAAAACAACTAATCCCCAGTAGCAAATGCTCTGAAGACAGCAGTGAGTGCTACACCTCTATTACCAGAGCTGGCCCCTGAAGTACACAGCTGGGGAGCCCTGAGACCACTGCATGAGGTTAAACAAAGCTTTATTCTACCAATTTGGCACAATTTAGATGGTCTTGAGTATGTACAATAATGTAGACTGTGAGTTATCCTTGCTGTACTCCTCAGAAACAGCTGTGGTTTTTTTGAAAGAAAAGGTAATTATTTTGTTTGAAAACAAACCAAATATGATTAGTTACTGTGTGTTAATAGGAGCAGAAAGGAGATCCATAGTCATGGCCCTCTCCTTTCCCTTCCACTACCAATTCAGCCTAAAGGCACCTCATCACCTGAACTGATGTCATGTCATCCTTCAGATCAAGACCCTGCTCTCACCCTGGATAACAGGATCAGTCAGACAATGTCAGCTCCATTCTCACAAGGGGCCTTGTCCAGAGGTAAATAGGGCCTGTATTGCCAGCTGACTGCTTGAAGACTGCAGATAGCTACCTGCCAGCTGGACAGCTGCACAGCAAATTGCTGTGCTATGAGGAGCAAATTTAACTAGTTGAAAGAAAGTGACAACATAAGAATCCATTTCAAAGTGTGTGTCCTTTAGGAATAAGTAGAGTGCTGAGGCTTTCTGCTTCTGGCTTTCTCAAGGACTCATACAGTATATGCATCATATACTACCACAAATTAATACTTCTATGCTATTATAGCTATTACCTATCACACATTAGCATTGCCGGTAAGTATAGAAATTAATGCAGAGCTTTGATGGAAGAATGAATGTTCAGTTTCCTGAGTCCATTCCACCTCTGAGATCCATGACTTCTTTAACCAGACAACAGACACTGCTTTAGGTTAGGAATTGTCAGGAGCTACCCATGGCTACTGCAGCCTTGAGTACCACAGTGAGGAAAGCCTGGTTCCTGGATGAGCTGCTGCAGTATTCACATTTGGCATGATCTAGACCTATCACAAAGTATTTGGCATGGGAATTCCTTGGCTGTTGTGTCATAATGGTAGCTTTTGGTGGCTTTTCTGACCCACGTGTCCAAAATAACAAGAATGCTGTATTGCAGCCTGTCAGACTTGTTTTTGTGGCATGGCATAAGGATGTATCCCATCAAGTCCTGTAAAGTTTGGTGGGAGTGTGCATCAACACGTTTGAGGATTCAAGGTTTCCTTTGATACCATCCATGCAGAGGAAGCTTTGTCTAAATAAACTCATCAAGGCTTGGATAGTTGAGAGTCTGACACAAAGTGGGCACTAGTATTCAGCTCTTTATTCTGCCACTTTCCCACTTAAAGAATTGTTATTCCTTTTCATATTAAAAACTGCCTTAGTGGGGCTTAGTATAAAATGTAAGGTTTGTTTTCTTTTCTGTCCTTAGCAAGCTAAAGAGATGCTTATAGCTGTTGTATTAGTTATTATATTGACACATATTTTCAACTCAACAAATTTATCCTGTAGAGGATAAACATTGTAATAGGTAATCAAACCTAAATGCCCAGTAAAGGTCTTTCGGGTAAAGAACCAGTCAACTTAATGTGTAGTGAGTTTTGGGAGGTTTTCTCCTTTTGAGATGTCAGTTATATACTGGGAAACAAGCAGTGGTGTGTGGTGATGAATACGTTCTTTCTGCACCAAAAAACCATACAAAACAAAAAATCAACAAAACAAAACCGAACTCCCCTGCCCCCAAACTAAAGCATTGGGCCTCCTAGCCTAAAAGAAATACAATTAAATGCAACAGCATTCCTAGCCACCATAACACAACACAAACTACAAGGAAAGGTAACACTGCCTTGCTCATTTTCAATCAACATTCTCTCTCTGCCAAGTATTCTAAATGTCACAGGAATCTAGTTCATGTGTTTCATGTGTTTCACAGATTATGAGCTACTTTTCTCATTGCTTTGACCACCAGACACAGCACCATCCAAACACAACACAACAGTAATTCAAACAAGACTCTACTTCCTATTACATTATAGGTATTACACTAGAGTGGGAGAAAAAAATAGATCTGTGGCTCCTGTACAGATCCAAAATATGCCATAATTATTTCTACCATGCAGAAGAAAAGCTAGCAGAAATAAAATGGTAAGATAAAGAGGTACACAATTAGCAGGGCTCAGCTGCAAATCCCTTTGATGGATATTGCTTATCTTGAGGATGAACTCTAGATGTCCAGCTGAACACATGGTCTGCAAGTTGTCTATAATTTTGATTATTTTGCAGATGAGTGTGCTAAAACCTTGTACAAATTGTGTCTGTAGAAAGGATGCTTCCAGCTGAAGCTGGCTTTACAGCACAAATCTTGTGATATATCCTCTAAAAAAAACTAAAAGGGAAGAAAGTAGGCTACAGGCAGTTTTCCTGAAGACCTGAAGTACTCTGCTCCTCCAACTCTTCTAGCCACCATCTGGAAGAGCACACACATGAAGGCATACCTTATCGTCACAGATAGTTCCAAAGATGTGAATTTCTTGCCTTTCTGTTTTCTTTGAAGAGAACTTCCAACCAGACCCTGGTTGGAAATACGTAAAACTGTTTCTGTCAGAAAGTACGTACCCAAATGCCTCTGGATTTACCATAAGCTTGCCTGCTTAACCTCTCAGAAGTCAAGATGTTTTGTAATAACTAGATTTCACCACAAAGAGGAGGTCAGGTGGTATGGTGAGGACTTCAGGATAAGATCTGGAGGAAGCTTGCATAATGCCCAAGCGTCTGGGAGAAAGAGTTGAAAGAAGAGCCTGAGCATTTCCAGGATGAATTCTAAATTTGGCAGCACAGTGACTCATACAAGTCTATATTTGAAACAATACTATAATAGCAGCTACCGGGAAGCACTGGATAATACCCAAATGCCTAAAAAAAAGCTAAATTAAAGTAATGGAATGGAAAGCTCTTGTGGTCATTTTCCATAGGAAATAGCTCCCATTTCAGTCTGTCTGGATTGCTGAGGTAACTGATCCTATGCAGAGTATGTACCTGCTGACACACAGGGTTCAGGTGCTGCCCTTTGCTTACCCTGCACTGCTCCACACACTCCCACAATCCCCAGCTCACTGGCAGTTCCATGCCAGTGAAATACCACTAAAGCCTTCAGGAGCTCCTCTTCTGTAATTTTTATTTTCGTTCACATCTTCTTTGGTCTGCATTTAACAGATTGGGAAAATCTTCTCCAGCTGATTATGTTCTTGAGAGGTAAAACACCAGTCCTATGCAGCAGATCTGATGACACTTTCCACCTGTGATTACAAGCTAGAGATGAAGGTGAGAAATTAATCTCCATTTGAATTAGATACCTACCCCTCTGAGATACCCACAGTTAATATTTTGCCATGATCTTGGCACCACTGTCACAGAAGTGAGCAAGGACCTACTCTCAGTTTCCAGGGAGACTGTATTGGGGGAAATTCTTCCTGAAGTGTCCAAGGTAGTGCTGAACCCACTGTGAAGGTATCTCTCTCCTCCTGAGATTGTCTGTGCCTCCTTTACCACTGGATGTTTTTTGCTCAGGGGCCAGTGCCAGGCTCAGATCAGTGATTGGGGTGCAGTGAGAGAGGTGGAAGAAAGATGGTGCATCCCAGGCACTGCATCCTGTGTGGTTTTTTTATCTACAGATTAAAATAAATTTGTAAAGCCGCGTGGAAGCAGGGACCAGACCAACAAGTTCTACTGCTTCCAGTCAAGGCCCTTTCACTGCACAATTAGAGATTAGTGGGGTCCAGATTCCATGAGGTTTGCATATCTCTGTGCAGCTTCAGTGGGGTGCTTTCTTCTAGAATAGCCTAAGCCTGGTGGTCAAAGTACTCAGAAGGCTACAGAAGCTGAAGTTTCCAATATTTTGAATCAAAAAGCACCTGGAGCACACATCTCCCTCCTTCCTGGGCAAGTCACCAGGCCACTTGGCCATTTGTGACAAACAGCACCAGTGTTTCAACAGAAACCTATGGTTATTATGGCGCTTACCTCTAAAAATTACTTTTATCTGCTGAATCTCACTTTTGCAGATGTAGTGTTTCCCATATCCATGGTCAGCAGGTTCCTTGCTGAAGATCTGGCCTGGGTAACCACAACCATCCTCCATCCCCTGCCTTGTGTGACTACTGTGGTGTTCACCCAGGGCTCCACCTACACCACTGCACTAACCTTCCAGTATCATACAAAACTGGCAGCTTCTCCTGGGGTCTTTGGTGTTCAGTGGAGCTGATGAGGAGGGAGAGGAACTTCTTAAATTCCTGTCAGAGGTGTAATCTGCACTTCAGGTTGCAGGCTCATCCCTTCTAACTTGAGGTGCTTACCTAAGGTGCCTAAATTAAAAGCCTGGTCACTTCAGAGTCCCTTGACAGGCCCTGGAAAGAAAGTAGGAGTAAGAGAAGAGAGAGTTGTGGGGACCACTCTCCTCCCAGCTGTTAAGAGAGCCACTCTGCTTCCAGTTTTGGGGACTGCCACAGCCCCGTTTAGGGAGGAGCATGACTCTGGCATTGAAAACCTCCCTGAGCCTGGCATCACTGCTCCCAACCTCCTGGAGCGCTTCAGGCCCACAGACCCTTACCAGAGAAATAATTTTTCTTTCATCAAACAACACCTTTCTTGGCATAACAGATGTCTCAATATAAATAAATTTGATCAAAATTCAACTCCAGCAAGTAAGGGTCTGCCCTTGCTTGAGGAACACAGGACTGTGTTCTTCCTGCCAACCCAAAGGTGCACAAACAGGCTTTCCTGCAACACCCTGCTACTCTGCAAAACCCTGGCTGAAGAGGACTCAAACTTCCATCACCCACAACATTCAGATAATTATTCAGCGTTTTCACCAAGGCCCTACAGGGTGACGGCCCACCACAATTTCATTTTTCACCCCTGCACATTTCCTTCCCAGAAAGCCTCCACCCACCATTAACTTCATTTTAGATAATGCCAAAAGAAACAAAGTTGTCTTTATATATATATATATAGATAGAACATTCAAGCTTCTACCACAGAAACCACCTGATGGCTCAGTTTTCACTCTTCTTTAAAAATCCTGCAGATAACTCGTGGTAAATACAAAGACAAAAAATACTGATTGCTACACACACGGGGTGCAGAACCTGCAACTTTGCCTTGAATCAACTGGTTTCTGTCACTACTGTTTTCCAAAGAAAACATCATGGAACAGAGTAAACAGTTTTAAACAAGGGAGTTTTTGAGGGTGATAGAAATGTTGAGTGGAGGATGAGCCAGCTCCTCATTTCCTACCAGCTACTGGAAATAAGAGAAGCTTTCTCTGCTCCAGCTTTTTGTGTGGAACGGATGTAGGTGTCAAACTGGGAGGGGAAGGAGTGTAATAACAGGGAATGTATTAGTAATATGTACTTAGAAATCATAGTAAGGCTGAATCACAAGTTACTCAGCACTTTCCTCATTTATAATCTTGAAAGCTTGTTATGAGTAATGCAACAGGCACTAACCTGGCTCAGCATATAGCTCTTTAAACAAACACAGACACTGCCGGGCCAAATCGCTGCATGCCAGGACTTGCACCACCTAATTTGAAATGCCTGTTACAAGTATGGGAGTCTAGACTTTTTCCCTGGGTGCTGAGGTCCAGCAAGTGGGGAGAGCTAACAGTCCTTGGAGATGCTCCAGGAAAACCCACACTGAGGAGAAAGATGGTTTAAGAGGTGCATGTCGTCACTCCCTCTCCTCTGAGCTCAGAGGCTAACTTCTCTGCTTCAAAAGCAGACCAAGCTTGCTTTTTAATGCCCCTAATAGCTAGCTGACAGGGGCAGCTATGATTTTTTTAAACAGCAATGAAGTGGCAGGAGTGCTCATCTAGCATGTGGGAGACCTGAATTCAACTTCCCTGTTTGCCTGCAGCAGCTCAGGCCCCTGCCCCCATTGCAGATAGAGGAGCCAGCCATTAGGTAGGATGTATAAGAAGGTGCTGGAGCCTGTGTTCCTCCCTTCTGAGAAGCACAAAGATGTACCAGCTCAATCTTCCAAATCAAGTATTTTCTACTTTTTTTAAGCAACAGGGGTTGCCCCAGCAAGGGCAGAGTACATGGAAAGCTGGTGAGGGAATTAGTCCCACCTCGCATGCATGGGATACCCACAGGAGAGCCAGCACACAGCAGCACATCACTCACCTCATCCTGCTGCTGCTGTTAGGCATTAAAAGAGCTGTTGCTGGGTTAGCGAGCAACCTGTTTTTTTAAGGCACAAAATGGCAAGGAGAAATACCTCCTACATAAGTCCCAGCAGATCTTCAGCCCAAGGTAGACTCTGGTGTGCCCAGGCCTCTGAGAGGCCACCTTCCCTGTGCTTGGGGAGCTGAGCTACCCCTGCCCAGGGTATGAAAATGGAAAACTGAAGAGTTTCTAGAGTTTCATCCCCTGCAGTACCAAGCTGTGAAGGAGCGGAAGATTTGAGACTCTCAGCCTTAGAATACCTTCTGAAGTTCTTCCTGATTCCTCTTGGAAGTGCTTGTACTCCTCATGAACCTGAGCTTTAACGATTTTCTGCTGCTTACCTATCTGCTCAGAAAGACCAACCTGGTCTGTGCGGCTAAGGCTCATACCTGCTTCTTTTTTGAACTGCAAAGACTTTCCCATTATTCCAAATAAATTTTTTTTTTCAAATGAAATGTACTACAGTTTGAAATATAAAAGGTGTCTTTGGTTGCTTTCAGTTGATACACTTTCTGGAGAAAGGGAGTAGTGCTGTACTCTAAATATGCTCTCATGGAAAAGTAAGTAGGAATTCTTGTATTTTGCCACACACACACTTAGCAGTTCAGCAGACAAAATCTGAATCTCTTTCCACCTTATTAGTTGCTGATACTTCAAACACAGTTTGTATTAGCAGAGTGACTGGCTCCAAAGATATGCCCAGGAGTAACTATTTTTAGTACACAACTTCAAAGAAGAAGGAAAAATGCCAAAATTAATCTAGTTATCTAGGAAATTGCATTTTTTCCATCCCTGAAACACCTGAGCAGTTCACCACCAGAAATGCTTTTATTCTCATAATATCCTTCTGTGGTACAGAAGTGCTATCACCTTCATTTCTTAATCCAGTTTCTTTAGGGAACTAGGTTTCTAGAATGACAGTATCCATCTATCTGTTTGCCAGTTTCCCCACAAACAACTTCTAGCCAATTTCAATCAAATTTAATAGCATAACCCATGCCCACCTGGTTAGGATCTCAAAACCTGATGAGTCGGGTGAGGACCACAGCCCCCTCAGCCTGGGGCACAGGTATCTGTGCCTTCCTGCAACATACATTTGGAGCTGTAAGGACAGTTTGGGCAGCAACCTATGAATCCTGTTTGCTTTTGTGGAAAGTACCTGGGACATGTTTGGAAAAGGTCTGTCAACTGACTCCGCTGGCCAAGGCTGGCGATCTGCTGTCACCACAAAGACAGCTGGGATAACACCCCTACGTGATGGGTCAGTGCATATTTACATCCACATCCATAGTAGCAAGAACCTTTTTCCCCAGTTTGTTTAAAGCCAAGCATCTGAGCATAGCATTGCATCCATGCAATGTCAATGCAAAAGGAGTTCAGTGTCAGACTCAGTCTGCTGCAGGGTGTACCTGTATCCCAAATATCATGTACCATGTCAGGGAAAATACTTGGAGCAGAATCAGGAACTGAGCCCACTCTTTAGCAGTTCAGATCAGTGCCTTAACTGCAAGCCTGTCCTGTTTCTATCTTTATAAACTGGTTATTAAATAAAAAGTCAACAATAGCATGATTTGCTGTGGGGACCCCTTTCTGTGCTTTGCTGTTTGTGGATGGTACTGTAGTGTACTTGGTATGCCCAAAAGGAAGAGACTACCTGCATGATGCTGTTAAAAATAATGTCAGACCTTCAAAATGTTTAATGTAAAATGTTTTAACAGCCCTCAGAATCTGCACACTCACAAGGGCAGTCTCTCCACTAACTCTCCCTAATCCTTACAAGTAAAATGGGAGAGAGCCTGTGTGCATACAATTATGTGATTAATGTTTTTTACGTCTATTACATGTTTGAACTCTTCCTGTGAAAATGAACAGTCACCACTCTATACATATACTGAGCAAATGAGTGGAAGTATTTTGCTTTTTGCCTTTGCAAACAGAGAAAACAAAGTTCAGCAATTGGTGAAAAATTATTACTGAAAATTGGCAAAATTATAATTCTATAATTTAATATCCTCAGATTTCTTTCAAGGCTAAAGTTTTCCATTATCTGATCTTAAAAAAAAAAAAAAAAAAGAGAGAAAAACATAGCATCATCAGTGGATTAGAAAGAGTCTTTTGTATTTATCTGTCTGACTGATGAAGGTTGAGTGTTTTTTAAAAGTGTGGTATTCTGACATTAGTCTGACAACACTACGCCTCTGAACTGTACTTAAAAATAAATCCTTTCTTCTTTCGTTATTCCATTGTGATAATGTGACTAAAGTGAACTACAGAAGCATTCTTCATGTTACAGGCTGCATAGGAATGATGGAAATGAAGGGACTACATTTTAGCCTCTATTAATTGGCCTGTCCTTTTCTTTTTTCCATACCTAAAATGCAACCAGAATAAACCAGATACTATTACTGGTCTCCATAGCAATGACAAACTTGCTTTGTGGCAGTGAGCAGATCTTCCTTAAAGCACATTAGCTGCTATGCTGCCCCGGGCATATGGGTATAAAAGTGTGATTATTTTGGGTCCTCATGAAGCTCCATCCTCATGGTGAGGTTCTGCATTTTCTGCTAAAGATTAGCTAAACATTAAGTGTTCTCTTTGGTTACTTGAATCCAAATTTACCCTGATAGAAAAGAGAGAAAAGTCAGAGTCTTTGAAGAAGGATATTATAGGCTATAAAATGGGAAAATAGTATCAGTCTAATTTGTAAGTATGTAGGAAGATGTTCTAATACTGCTAAGCATTTGCTTAAACTAAGTGAGTGCTTAAATAGTTTGTGTTTATGGAAAAATACACAACTTTTTACATTTTTCCATATTATAATATAACAAAGTACTCTAATTTTCATCTACTTTAAAGCAATTCACCGATATTTGCTTAGAAACTATTTCTTTTTTAGCTGGAGGTCTTAGAGAAAATATCAATTTTTAGATTTTACTTTGTATTTATTTAAGAGCTAAAAGGTATTTAAGTGGTCAAGAAAGGAAGTGGAGTCTGAACTTGTTAGAACATATTTAGTGCTAACAAACAATACTTTAAAATATTCCATTTTTTTTCCAGTTGGAACTGACCTATTCTATTTGATGTGATGATTCAGTTATAGCTCAACAATACATACTGGCAAATTGAGATTTTATTTTGAAATAGAATGGTCTCCACTGCACTGTACTTTTAATAATTTACTTTTAAATTCTTTCCTTCCCTTTCTTTTGCAATTCAACTGGAGTTTCTTTTAAAAACTATTTAAAATCTTCCCTGCACAAAAAGAAATAACCCAAAAAAATTGGTTATATCTTTAACGTCAGGAAACACATGTAGTAAGAACATAAGAAGTAGTAAAATCATTGTTGATAGTAAAATAAATATAGCACTTTTGCTTGGGTTAAATGTCAGATGTAAGGAAGTGCTGAGCATCCTTATTTCCTATAGAATCACTCATCCTTCCTCTACTGAGGCTGTTTCCAAAAAGGCTGTTACTAAGTCTGGGAAAGGATGTGGCAACAAAAGATGGTAAAACACTTGAACACATGTGCATTATAGACCTTTCTAGCATGAACATTTAATTCACAAAGAGAGCAAATGCAGTGTCCGATGAAGAAAACAAACCCACTGATTTCCATAATTGTAGCAAGGCTTAGGTAATGCAGTATGCAGTGTTTGATTTAAAACTTTAAAATATTAAAAGAAGTTTTCTATAGCAGAGTGTTCCTATCAAAGTGGCATGACTCATAAGAATGCTAAATTCAAACCAGATGGGCATAAACATTCACTGAAAAAAATCAGATATTTAGAGGTCAGTATGGGTCTTCATAAAAATGAAGACATTGTCTGAGTTACTGAAAAATGAACTTCAGTGATAATAAAAAAAAACAAGAGAAAGTATTAGTGATTTTATTTTAATTATACAAACCACTGCCAATTAGGAGAACTAACATTTACAAAATTTACGTTGCCATTTTAATTTGAAAAAGATGGTTGTGGCAGCCTTTAGACTTCAGACAAACAGCAGTGTGGTATCTCCCGCGCAGCAAGGGAGTGAGGGATGCGGGAGTTCAGAAATGCCATGCTAATATTCTGAACAATCCCTGTGCTTCCCACTAAGAAATAACCCTGATTATGGATTTGTATGGACAAGAAATCTTCTGACCCAGCTCAGCGGCATGATGCCAGCCTTCTGTTCCCTTTGAACCAGACCACAGAAACGGGAGGAAAAAACTCTGGTTCCTGCCATCATACCAAAAAAGTTCATACCACCCAACGTTGCTGCTGCTCTGTTGTTAAATGTGCATGTTGTTTTGTTTTCCTTTCCTTGTCTCATCCATTGCACTCTACCATTTACAGATTGTCTGGAAGGTGTACTTATTTTAAACTTTTATACCCTACCAGAAGAAAAATATGTGGGCTCAAAATTAATATTGTTTTTGACTTATGGTTAAATTCCAGTAATGTTTAACTTGGATCACTAGACCTGCACATTTACAGGGAGAAGTAAAGAATACTTTTCCAGCTGAAATGTGTAATGGGAGTTCCCTACTGTTTTGTTGCTGAGATCTTGGACAACAAGAAAAATGATGAGCATGTAGCTTATTCCTTTCAAAACATACACACTAACTAAGTGGAGAAAATAAGGGTTCTACCCATGCCACAAGCTATGAAGGCATATATTTGTATCCCTGTGCCCTGATTAATTTGTTAACCGCTACCATTCAAGATCCTAATAAAAAATGATTGTTCAATGTATATGACTGTCAGTGATTTAACATTGCAAACCATAATCTCTTGGGCCACAAGTCAGCAAAAGATATGTGTGGTTTCCATCATGCAGAAGCCTCCACAATGCCACAAATAATGATTTTTTCTGGGCTTCTGAGGCCTCTTGCAAGAGGACCATAATTTTGCTTTGCAGAAAATATTGCCTGTACTTTTGCCCTATGTGTTACTGCCATTAGTAGCATCCTAATACCGAAGGTAAGGGGTGAAACTCGGCCCCCAGTAGTGTCACTCAAAGTTTTGCTGGTGGGGTTAGAGAAGTGAGGGTAGCCTGCAGTGTGCAATGTAGTGCTTTGCAGGGCAAGTTCCAGAGCTGTCATTAGGATATCCTGAAAGCTACATAATGCGAATATTATGCATCTTCCTTTTGGTGACTCTTTATGACTGATTCTTTGTCTTGTTGTAACTAAAAACATTGCTTGCAATACAACCCCTTTACCAGACATTGCTGCACACATCTAATTAGGGCACTCAGCTTTGAAATGCTTTGGGTCCCAGAAGATCTCTCCAGATTGTATGCATGACCGTCACAAGTGGGATAGTTGCAGCACTCATTATTTTAAAATTTCTAAAATGTTTCACTTTCTAAGACATTGAGTACTGTTTGCATTTTCTCACTGTAAAATTAAGGGAGACAGTCCTTGCCAATCAACCTACACTGCTACTCTTACTCATTTATGTCCTAAGGCTTGGTTTATCCTCATGCTGCTTAGAGTTGAATATATTATCCATTTACTATTATTACTGTTGTTGTTGTTGTTATTGTTATTGTTATTATTATTTCTATGGGTTAGGACAATTATTGGCAAATGCTTTCCTAGCCTCCAGTCCAAAATTTCCTCTTCATGCCCTCATGTCCAAACTATTGAAACCTCTACCTGCTAAAGGGTATAAAGTGTCAAAAACACAACAAAAGAATACCCCTGCTCTGATCAACCACAATTCTAAATGAAACCATAGCACTTCCAAAAAATCAAGCGGTGCACGTTCTTTCACTGCACCCCATTGCTGGCGCCTGGTCTAGCACAAGGAGTCCACATACACACATGCACACATCTATATGCATATGCACACATACATATGCACCCTTCTGCAATGAACACTTCTCCTTCCACATCCTCATGGATGGGCCTAAATATTTTAGAGAAGGCTCAGAGGAAAACATGGTGCTCAGGACCCTAACATTTCTGCTTCCTTGAAAGAGCCCAGAGGGGTTTTTAAAACACACAGGATAATCCAGGACAGACATAAGTGAAAATCTCTATGTTCTAAAGCTCAGATGCCTAAAGCCACATGTGACGGTTTACTTAAATTTAGACTTGGCTCTCTCTGAAGGGCAAGGAGGTGAGAGTTCAAGTGCAAGGAAGTAGTTGCATGGGCAAAGAAAGGAGTGAGATGATGAGGCAAGGACTCAGTGTGACAGCCAGGAAGAAAAGGCAATAACAGTGAGGGCTGGGGGAGAAATGCTGAAAACTTCTGGACAAAGGAAGAGCCACTCTCAAGTTAACCTCAAAGAAAGTCTGCTCACCAGGTGTGATGGGGAGTTCGCACAGCACTGTGAGACATTTTCAGTGCATACAGTGACCAACAGCTATGGGAAAGTCCACTGAACCATGAAATCCCAAACCAGCCATGGGAAAAGGCTGGAAGAGCACTCCCTGGGAATACTTCCTTCGTTTCTCTGTGGAGGCAGAACAAGGAAGCTCCCTGGAGGGCATTCAGACAAGCACTGTGAGCTGGAAGTTGAGGAACATTCTGTATGGCTTGACATACCTGGGCATTGCCAAGGATATTACATAATTGTTGCCCCAAATGAGAATCTAAGTGCACAAGGCATCTTCTCTGAGGCACCCTAAAAGACAGTGGAATTAATCAAAGCAAAGCTGATCATAACCACATTCTGAGGGTGAGGGAAGAGCATGATAGGGAAGAGGTGTCGAGCCCACCACAGCCTACCCTAGCAGAGGTCAGAAGAGGTCAAGCACAGGCTCTGATAGACTGAAAAACCAAAGCACAACCCTCAAGGAGGGCAGGTCATGGGAGGAGTTGGAAAGACACAAAAATCAACAGTCAGATAGGGCAAAGGAGTACTGAGATCACTGCACACCAAGGAGCTGCCAGGGGCCTGCTGGGGTGAGGCGTGGGGAGACACACACTCGTCCTTTCTGCCCCATAAAATGACACAACAAAACAAACACTGACAAAGATGCAAAAACCTGACAGAAAAAGGAAGGTTGCTGCAAGGAGACTTCAGGAAACCAGTTTTGCAGGTCAGCTGTGCTGGCAGGATCTTCATAAATACTTCTCTTAATGCTGAAACAGTTTAGTTTTATAAGCGTGGGATCCTCTCATGTGGTTACTGAGCATGAATCAAAGACATTGTGGCTCAGCACTGCTCTAATTTTTATTGTGCTTTCTTGAAACATCCTGGGATTGTACAGCCCCAACAAACACAGCAGGGCTGGAGGCTGGGACCACTCTCCTCCTCCTGCCCACCGGTGAAGGGGACCAAGGATGGGCAGCCTGGGGTCACAGAAGTTCCTCAGAAAGGGAGTTTTGAGGAGGAGTGGGAGGCCAGGTCACCGATTGGGGGATGCTGGTGGCAGAAATGGGCAGGAAAAGGTGCTGGGAAGCCACAGAGCCTCCCTGAGCTGTGGTAACTCAGGTGCAGCAAAGGGAACTGCTGCTTTTCCATCCCCCTGCTCACCCAGCTGGTCATCCACAGACGTACAGCCCTCCTGCCTCACACCAGTGACTTCTCTTCTCCATTGTCCTCATGTTCCCAAACCTCAGAAGCATCATGGCAAAAGGAAAGGTAGCCAGAAGTGAAAGGCCAGCAAGGGCAGAGCATCCTCAAAGGACAGTGGGAACAAAGTCAGAGCAAAGGGTATCGACTCTGGGACAAACTGAAAAGAGACAACCTCAGCTCCATCTGAAATTGAAGGAAAAATAATGAAAGTAGACCACTCATCTTTCTTATGTATCTATCTGGTTTCACTTTCTAGATTTTCAGCCACAATTTTTGAGCTACATCTAATGGGTATTTTCCAATCCAAACAAAGCAAGCAAACCAAACACAAGAGCCCTGCAGGATTACTGGGATGGGTGAGGGGGAAAGGCAGGCTTGTGAGAAGGGTAGAGGGAGACTGCAAGTGCAATGCTCTTATCTACTCTTTTATTCGATACTTTTTCTTCTCTCTTGTCTTATTTTATTTTTTTGTGAGGGTGAAAAATTAGTTAAACTGTTTAGAGCAGGGGTTATGCCTAAGCTTATTTCTCAGTTCTGATTGAGCAAATGAACCAAACGCTGGTTCCTCAGTTACTCCAACTTGGCCCTGCTGAAACTGGTGGTAGGTCTCCACTGGATGTCAATCAGCCCAAGATTTCACCCGGCAGCTGAATATCAACACATTTTGTAAAAACAGACTTGGATAAGGATCAGTAAAAGTCTTTCAGATTGCAGGGTGATTTCAGATTGCTTTTTCTCTGTTTTAGGAAAGCAATTTGCTTTCTGAAAAATGCCTGCGCAAGTTTCACACCTTTCTTTTCTTTTTTTTTTTTTTTTTGCATCATCTGTTGTTATTCATAGACTCTACAGATGGAAAAGACCCATTAAGTCACCCAGCAGTCCCTGCCAGCACAGGACTGTTCTCCAGAAAACATTTGTTACGGTCTTGTTTATACTAGTTTCACATGCTCCAAACAACGTTTCTGCCACTTCCCCAGGGATTACAGCCAGCCAAGTTCATATTGCTGACCTGCAGGAAGGCTTCTCCTCATTTTCTTCAGCCCCTATCTTCCCTCTTCATATATGTCTTTCAGTTTTACATGCTAATATTAATTTATCATGAGGTTTTTCCCTTGATTTTTCCTATCGCTATAGCCCCCCTTGCTCCATAGTGCAGAGAGCTTTTAAAACTGTGTATGCTGCCAGTGTGGCCCCTAAACTACCTCTTATGAGCCCCCCACTACATGAATAAGCATCACTTTCCCCCAAGCCATTCCCGATCTGGTGCTCTCTCCACTTGTGCAATACTTCCTGTAAATTCCTATCCTGAAGTACAAAAGTGACATTGCAATTTCAATTGTACAAGACAAGAATTACTTACTGCACTCCTCTGTATGCTGCCTCTTGAAACACAAATTGCAAAGAGAGCTAGGCCAACAGAAGGCACAAGAGATCCATGTCTCATTTACTGCTAGTTACCTCCACAAAGTGTCCTCATCATGGTTTTGTTTCTGTACTTCCACAGCCAGTAGAAATGCTTTGGAATGCCTCTGTCCCATAGAGTTACGTGAGTTTTTCCAATTCACTGCAGCTTATAGATTTTACAGTTTGAAAATAAAAAGCAGGTTGTCTTGTAATTGTTTTCTCTATTCTCTGTGACAAACAGTGAACTGGGAAGCAAATGCGCCCTACATAGATAGAAACACATGGTATAATATATATTTATATTAACGGCAGGCATAACAGAGTAACTTCCTCTTTGGAAGAGTATTTGGGGTTTGCCAACAGTAAACAAATCAGATTGTAATAATAAAGTCATTCCAAGTCTCAAATTATAGAAGTTAGCCTTCGTCATTTATGTTATGGAAAGCAGCATCAGCTGTTGCATGAGAAAATTAAGTAGAAATAAGAGCGTTAAGTGTTAAGCATTTCTCCATCAAATCAAAATAAAACTACAAAGTCACTGCTAAATTATATATTGATTTGCATGAAACATGTTGCATATGTTCCTACAAGAAAAACAAACAGAAGAAAAACATAAAGAAATGGTTTTCCTTCTGTTTCACAATGAAGTGTGCAGAGCTCCCCAGTTTGCTAGTACCGTTATAAAGGAAAATAACACAAAGCCAAAGCCAGCAAATTGAAAATACAGGGAATCAAGACAAAAGCTAGCCCAATAACCACAAATGGAAGGGATCATCTTGTCAATTGAGAAGAAACATGAGGAATATGAATACCATTTTTTTCCTTAAACCCTGGATGCTGATGGCTCCATCATGCTTTAATTTTCTACCCTTACACATGTCCTGCTCTGCAAACTTCCCACATACTTTCACTCAGTTTCAAAGTGGAGTCCCTCTCTGAAATGGCACTGTAAACATTTCATTGTGGGGTCCTATGTTTGACGTCTGTCAGTGATTTTGAAATCAAAAACTGCTCAGCTAACAAGTAAAAAACAGATTTCTTTTTGTTTATTTCTCAGCATTGTAGTCTGTGGCATGAAAACCAAACTCAGTTCTTTCCGATTCATGTATCAACCTCAATAAAAACTGGCATTTGCAGGAGAACACATCAGTGGAGGAAGAGCTGGATTAGGCTTGATCTGGTTTGCCTGCCTGCTGCAGAGTTGGCATGGTTGACAAGGGTAAAACACTTCCAGGGCAACCTCAGACAGTTGTTTGCAGTCTCTTTCCATGAGATTATCATCTATGGAGCTTTGCTGGCAAAGTGGTGCTTTCAGCACTTGCTAATCCTCTTTCCTGCAAAATCTACCAGGTTAGTTTAAAAGGTTTAAATTGAATTAGTCCTGCTGCTGTTGTCTAAAGTAGATTAGGAACTGAGAGACCTAAAAATCAGCCTACAGTCGCAACCTCTGGCATATCAGAATGCAATACCCAGCTGGATGGCCCAACTCAACTTGCCTCCTTTTCTGCATAACACCACTGGCCATTTTCAGAGCTTTAGTGAGCATTCCAGATTTCAGTGACCAGAACAGATTTGGAGAGAAATCAGGATACCAAATCCTGGAGGAAGAAGTGGCCATTTAGTTAAGAGCTACAATGCTGCAGAAGACCCATACACAAATTAATGACGTTTTCCAGCATAACAATAGCATCCCCCAGGCTGCCCAGGTCACACACAGCTAACTGGCATCTTGACTTCTCTCCAAGGCAGACAATTATTCTGAATGGAGAGAGAAAAGGGAGAAGAGAATTCACAGTATGGAGAAAATGGGAGGTACTGGTAGAGAAAGAAGGGACTCAGGGAGCTGTTCTGAGAAGGCTTCATTCTGGATTTTCGCTGAAGGTGTTTGCAGGACAGAAAGAGTCGTCTTCGTCCCAGCCCAGCCACTAAAGCAGTTGCTCCTGTGAGCTCAGTTTAAACACATACTTGCATGTCTCACCAAATGAAGTCCCAAACATGCAAGTACTAGTCACTATACAAAATAAAGTGAATTTCCAAACATTACAGGATCAGGACATAGGATGGTCTTGAGCTTGTGCTGAGATACTTTGCTGAACCAGACAATAGAACAACTGCAATTAATAACATCTGATAATGAGACATTGTGTAATGTGAGGCAGAAATTAAAGATGAGAGTAACTGAAAACTTACCTCTCTAATACGCAGTTTTGCTGCTAGTATTAAGGTAGATGCTTCCACCTAGTGACTTGCAGAAGTAGCTTATAGAGTTTTACTTTAGAGGGCTGGATGGCAGCTGCAGCAGAAAATGAAATTACAGAAAAACATCATTCATCATCCGTAGTTAAGAAGAGACACAGCATCTGTAGTCAACAAGAGACACAAAAACTTACCTTACAAAGTGGGTCTATACATTCAGGCATCAGCAATACTCCGGGAACTCCTACCGAAGACAATGCTGGCCCAGTGCATGCACTCTGATTCACCTCTGGATAAACAGCCACCCCACTGTATGTGGCTGTGCTATTGATAATCCTGGCCCTTCCAAGCCAACATATGGCAGAGCAGGAAGGACAACTCCCAGTGAGAGGAGGTGTTTCTGACATCCTAGCAGTAGGGAGGTCACCAGAATAGTGATTCCATCACAGGCAGTGCCAAACTTATCCTTCATTTTTAAAATTTGAAAGCTGTAATTTTTTGGTGCTCCTTAGTAGTGCAAAAGCACATGTGCTAGGTCTGGCCTACTAGTTCATTTTACCAGCAGCCTCAGAGCCCAGCAGTGTCATCCTTCTCTATGCTGTATTCCTCCACTCAAACTCCTGAGACTTTACACATAGCTGCATGTGCAAAAGTTACTGATTTGAGCCCCTACAGCAACACTCAATCAAAGACATAAAAAAAGAGAGAAGCGCTCAGTATTAAGCTTCAAGATCACAGACTTTCCAAGCCTAATGACTCTTTATATTGAGAGCAATAAGTGGCTCTGCAGAAGACTCAAGAGTGTTGAATGGGCAACTGTCTAAAATCAATCTCATCCACTTCAAGATGTATTCTGAAACTTGTCCCTCTCTGGAAGTGCCGCATCCAGGCCTAACAGGAGATATCTGCTCACAACAAATCCACAGAGAAACTCTCTAGTGGGTTGGATGCTACTTACATCCTTCCTTCCAAAATCTCAACAGTTTTGTCTTTTCAGATACTGCCCCACAAATGCAATAGTTACAAGGCTAATGCAAGGCACAAATTCTGCTTGCAAGGAGTCAAGCCCTTCTGTCCTGTCACCCTGTGGCTTCAACCTCCAGGTTGTGGGTTCTATTGATTGGGAAGAGAGTGTGAGAGGAAAAGAGGAAATTTTGGGATAAAAATATTGGGCATCATTATGCTAAAGGTCTAATCTAAGTAACTCACCCAAAGCCTTCACTGTAGTGAGAGGACAGAAGCAGGTAGAGGACAACAGATTAGTATATGCAGAAACAGTCAAGAAAAAATTAGATTAAATATCCCCTTGATCTGTCCCTTATTTCCTCCAGTGATGGAAAATGCAGCTAAGGATAATCAGCTCTGATTAAAGTCTCTAAATAAAGAGAGTAAAGCTGAAGTAAATGAATGCTGCTCTGATTTCCCAGCTGTGCTTAAGGATGTACTATCAGTCTGCAGCAGTTTTGGACATGATCAGAGACACAATTATAGCCACCGAGTGAACATGTGAACAGAAAAGAGAAGAGGAAGGTCTGGGGTCAGCTAGTGGCTCTTTTTGCTTCACAGTTTTGAAGTTAGGACTCCTGTTTCTGTACATTTCCTCTTCTGTGTTCCTGGTTTTCATCAAATCTCATTTTTTTTGGTCTCTGGCTTTACTCCCTGTGGTCATGAAGGAGTGACCTGTAAGGTAGTAAGCTATCTACTGTGAGCAGTTAAGTACCAAACTTACCTTGAATCCCATCGTTTACCCTTTTGAAGCAACTCTCTGGTCTGTTTAGCTGACTTGGGACTTGAGCCAGCAAAGCCACACAGCATTGACAGTAGAACTCAACGACCTCAGATCCCTTGGGCAAGGAATCAGGAGACAGTGGCAAGAAAAAAAACCACTTGAAAATTGTTAAAAAATAAAATAATTGAAGTTCAAAGTTAATGGTGTGCCCAAAAACATGACAATTCTTAAGAAACAGATCTACTCCATTTGGTAGATACTGCATAAACTGCATGTAGCTTCACTTCTCATGAAACCATGTAACAAACCTAATTCCCTTGTTAAGAGGCTTGATGCACTTCCATCATTTTAATGTGTCCCCATTTTCTTATTGTATAGCTGTGGCCATGGCAGTGTTAATGGTTTTGCTAGCGTGTTCTCTGACATTTATGCTTTACTGAACCGACACGTATATATTAACTGTTCTCTAGATAATGAACTCTGGTAGGTGATCTAGCTGAGGTCAGAAAGGAGGAAAAGTACATTATCATCTGGCAACTTCTAGCTGTTTCATGTAAAGGAATTGTTAATTGTACTCCAATAATTGTGTCAAGGCATCTCAAAATGTAAAACCTCCAAATATACCACCATCAAGCACAGGAAACTTGTCAAAATGGTATGTCATTAAAACTCTGGCTGATAATTTTAATTACAGCAGGGAAACATGCAAAACAACCTTCTTCTATCAACTGTGTAGGTAAACAAGGGTTTTGGTCATCACATTCTCATCACCCTTAAAGGTCATCACCTTTAATAATCACAACTCTCTCAGCTGCTCGCCAGTTGCAAAACCAAGAACTGCGTTGTTCATCCCATTAGAAATGCATCAAGTCATTGAGTCAATTCTAGAGGAAAACATAAGGCACTTCTTTGAGCCTCTTGTTCTAGATTTACACTGTGCTCTAATTTTATCTACAGTCACTGAAATGTCTGTATTTTATTAAAGTAAAATATTTGGATTGAAAACATTTGAATATTTAAATTAACACTACCATGTGACTACACACACATACATGCACTCACACATATATAGGCATACATATGTTGAGTTTCAATTTTTTTGCTATATCTATAAAACTATCATATAATTTATTGAAGTGCTGAAGATCTATTTTCCCTTCCCTTCTTCTGACAGTTTGTCTCTCGCCCACATGGTTTATATGAATGATATTTATAACAGAGCTGTTTTGATCTGATAGAGCCTCAGTGAATTTACTGCTGTTTCTGTACCACTGTAACTAAACCTGACAAGAACCAGAAGAATCTGCAGTTTTATTTTGGGCTTTATAGGTTTTTCCTCACTCCCTTTTCTCATGCCTAGATGGGGTCGGCAGCTAAAGGCGACCCACACATTCTGCAACAACAGATAGCTGTTAGGCTGCAGGAACTGTAGGATGAGATGAATTGCTCCTTTGATCAAAACCAGGGTCAATTTGCCCTGGCTAATAATTGGTTTGTAAAGGGAGAAAAGGAAAGGAAAGGAAAGGAAAGGAAAGGAAAGGAAAGGAAAGGAAAGGAAAGGAAAGGAAAGGAAAGGAAAGGAAAGGAAAGGAAAGGAAAGGAAAGGAAAGGAAAGGAAAGGAAAGGAAAGGAAAGGAAAGGAAAGGAAAGGAAAGGAAAGGAAAGGAAAGGAAAGGAAAGGAAAGGAAAGGAAAGGAAAGGAAAGGAAAGGAAAGGAAAGGAAAGGAAAGGAAAGGAAAGGAAAGGAAAGGAAAGGAAAGGAAAGGAAAGGAAAGGAAAGGAAAGGAAAGGAAAGGAAAGGAAAGGAAAGGAAAGGAAAGGAAAGGAAAGGAAAGGAAAGGAAAGGAAAGGAAAGGAAAGGAAAGGAANAAAAAGAAAAAGAAAAAAGAAAAAAGAAAAGCTGAACAGCAATATTTTTTCTTTACAAAAAATAATGCAGCATTTTTCTGCATGCAATTAATAGTTGTACTGTTCATAAATAGCATAAGCTGCATTCAACCATTAGCCTTACTGTTTTAAACACACTGCTGTATTTTTCAAGAATTTATAGGATTTTGAAAACAGATGAGCATTTCCTCTTTGTTGAGACAAACATTTGTTTCCGGTCCTTTTCAGATTTTTTTCCCTAACACTGCATATAAAAATGAAACTTGCCCAAGTGTTCTGGATGGTGCATAGGAAAGATAAATATGACTTAGATTTCATCCTACTATGGAGGAAAGCTATTCAGGCACTCAATAATTAAAGTTTTATTTTAGGGTAAGCACTTGGTAGCTACAATCAAATATAAAATTGCTTTTAATGGATGGGTTTGTAATGGATTTTGTCATAAGTGTTTTTACATAATAATACATTTTTGCTCACCTCAAACATAATTCTATTGCAAAAACAATTGCTTTAGCATAAAAAAACCGCTGAAGTCTTATGTCATGTTCTTTTTGTCAATTTTTAAAGTACTGCAAGCTCAGCTTCCCTAAAGTGCATGAATGAAAATTCAAGAAACTGCACTCCCAGTAATTCATACTAGAATCCAATACAAGCTCCTTTTTTTCAGAATGTATCCACATTTATTAGCAATCACCAGATGGGATCCCAGTGTAACCTCAGGGAAAAAAACTAATGACTTTCCCATCAAGTCATATTTGGATATGATCCAGTCACTGCTAACATATCCAAATTCATTAGGAACCACTGAATCCAAACCCTGTTAAATGCAAAAAGATACTTGGGAAAGACCATTTTGGAAATTATTTAATTTCCTTCCATAACAAAACAATTTCTAAAGATGTCAGGGCAGACCAGAAGCTGAATTCATTGGTTTACACTTTTATGTTAGTGGAGTTTCTGATAGAAATAAGACTTTAAAACACGGAGTCTGTGAATGAAAGATAATATAATAACTTAAAAAGTTTTAAATGTATTTAGAAGCTTAATTAATATTTGAAAAGGTTTTGCAAAAACTTTTTTGCACATTTTATTTTCAATGAAAGTTGGAATTTCAGCTTCTCTGGCTTTTTGTTGTGGGGTTCTTTTTTTTTTTTCAAGCTTTAACCTTTGTTTCCAGTTACCAATGAATGGGAAAATTCTCATTCACTGGAATTGGTAGGTTTAGTTACAACATAAATTTAATTATTTGTATAAATTTATGCAAATTAAATCTCTTTCTCATTTACTTTTTTTCTGAGTATGACTTTATTTCTACGAATTAAGCAACATTTATTTTCCGGCAACTTAAAAAATATTTTTCAGTTTTAAATATTATTCCATAAATTAGTTCAACACTATCATTGTATGTCTGTTTCTTAAATTTCTGTTTAGATAAAGAAACCTTGCTTTCTGTGTTTTTCTTACAGAGTGGATCTTGTATTCCCGAAATAATTTTCCCCTCTAATTTTCTCTTAATTTATATTGTTTTACATTAACTTACTCTCGAAATGCTGAAGATTATTTTATTTTTCTCAGCTTCAATTACGATTGCAGGAACTAATGCATTTGTTGTAACAGTTTCTGTTAGTATAAAAACAAATATTTTTTCTGTGCATTCTTAAAAATAAAAACACTTTGTTTTGTGAATGCACAGAAAATAGTTTTTGTATTCTCAAAAGTAACTCTACCCTAACACAAACTGTTATCCTTTTTGGTGTTTCTGAGGTTACTTTTAGAATTTTATAAATCTAATTCATTTTTAACCATGTGAAACTGCTGGTTTAAATCATTGCACATCATTACATTTGGACAATGAAAACAACACAGGCATTTTTACTTGTCTCTGGTCAACTTCACTTTTGGATTTCCCTGACACAAGACCTTAGCTGAAACCACCACGTGGAGATTTTAAAATGCAAATAAAACAAGCAGATACAAAACAACTCTCTTTCCACTGAGTTTCTGAAATTGTCATTAAAATGCTTCAGTTGATTGATAAGAGGCTTTTAAAGAGCCTTCATTTTAAACACAAAACACTATATATCAGAAAAAGCCATGGATCCCTTAGTGCATTTTTCTGGAAAAATGACATGTTTAAGGGAAAAAAATTAGATTGGGGAAGCATTTTCATGAAGTAGCATTTTTAGTATATTTTTAGAGAATAGCCGCACTTAGTTAGAAATATATCATCAGTAAAAACATCAAGTGGTTTTACATATTTCAATATCACTCCTTACTAGGACAGAGTGCCTGTAATTCCAATGTGCCTGTAATTCCAGCAGCTTTCAGGCAGTTGGGAAAGCGTCGAACCCGAGAGCCCTGGGGACACCCGCAGCAAACGAAGCCCCGCAGGCTGTGGCACTGCTCCGCGCCGCGCACGGCACCGCGCGTTCTCCTGCCATTAACGCGTGCCCCGCTGGAAACTGAGGGTATGTCTTAAACCACGGAATACGGCACATGACGTTGGCGGTGCCATTCCTCACAGAGCCCGTGAGCCGGGGACACTGCGGGGCCGGTCCGGGGACACTGCGGGGCCGGTCCGGGGACACCGCGGGGTCGGTCCGGGAACACTGCGGGGTCGGTCCGGGGACACCGCGGGGTCGGTCCGGGAACACTGCGGGGTCGGTCCGGGGACACCGCGGGGTCGGTCCGGGAACACTGCGGGGCTGCCGCCGGCGCCGCCTGCCGGGAAGCGGCTCCGCCAGCAAAGCCCGGCTCCTGCCGCCCAGCAGAGTCCCGCCAGCATCGCTCCCTGCGGGCAGGCGCTTCCGCCTTTCTCCGAGTACCCAGAGACGGGCCCGGTTACCGATGCCAGTGACACACGTAGGGGAAAACGGAGCGAGCCCACCAGCTTATGGCATCTGCGTCACTGCTGAGTTTGAGTGAAGAAATGACATGGTAGGAGTTGATGCCATTGAGCACGACAAGGGCTAACCCAGTCTCTCGCACTAGTGAATTTGGATGACGCTGTTAAGGACAATGAAATGCTGAGATGGAAATACACCGTGTGGCAGACTGCCCGTTGTCCTCCTCCCATCACTGTTCCAGGGCAATCACCACCTGTGGAAGTACAGATTCACTTCCCACTGCTAAGGGTTTCTATCAGGAGCTGGTTAAGGAGTTCAACAAAAAACTTTTCTTCTGGGGGGGAGGAGGGGGGAACCCAAAAAACCAAGCCCCCACAATTTCCTCAAATTCCAGTCTCTACAATTAGCAGGGAATGATATTCTGGAGATGAGATTTGATGGCATGTGTTAAGGACATGCATTGGCTGTTAATATCTTTCTGGTTGCCTAAGGAAACAGAAATGCAAATTTTGATTTTCTCTCTTTTTAATTTTATAACAATATTTCTAAAATACTGGACACATAGAGTGCTTAGCAGATTAGTATTTATTTTAAACAGCAAGCAAAATAACAAAAAAATCCCCAGGCAATCTTCTCCACTATGAGAAAAAGAGAAAGTCTAGTGCTTGACGTGCACATACCTCTTTAAAAGGGATGGATAAAAACATAGGTGTCTGTATATAAACACATTGTACCCTACATTGAAGCAATAGTTCCTAAAGTTATTACATTAACAGACCAACCTGTAACCTCTCCCATGGATGATCCTACACCCTGGTCTCACTCTCAAGGAATTAAACATTTTTTCTCCTCAACACAGTAGCAGCCAGGGCATGGATGAGCAGTTCCAGCAACTGCAAGTATATGGATCACTCTGTGGCTGCATGTGCTCTAAAGTGTGGCCAACTTTTTGTTGTTTCCACAAGAATTCAGGCAGACTTCAGGACATTTAGGAGAGAAAAAACAAAGTGTCTGAGGGCACCCAGCTGTGGTTTGGATGGGTCAGTTTGCAGCTTCACCATTGGCTTTGCACACAACCTGGTGCACTTTGCTTCTCAGCTTCTTCCTTTACATCCTCTAACAATATCACATTCCAAGGGGGTGCAACAAGTTTAGAAAAAGCAGTGTATCCTACCTTTCTTAGTTCCCACGAACAATTTAATTTTAAATATCTTTTTGCACATATTAAGAGAACTAACTCGAATTTTGCATTTGCAGTGAGGCTATTCAGTAGCGGTAGTGATGCTGAACTAAATCTGGAGAGTACCATCAAGAAGTTGTTGACACTGAGCCCTTCTGAGCTTTCATATAAATGCTTTGTATTCTATTGTGAGACAAACTGCAGCCCTGATCTGATCTGCACCAGGTTCTGTCACATTTTGCAGAAGCAGGATAGACAGAAGCAAGATTTACAATCGGTAGATCTAAAAATTTCTTGTTTCATACACAGACATCACAATCCACCAAAGCTAAATTTACAGAACATCTATTGTCAAAGTAATTTAAAGACTCAAGGCAGCAAGCTGTACCATGGAATAGCTGTTGCATCTATCTGTTATGAATTTGTCACCTTTCAAAAGAGAGATATGTTTCACGTAACATGAATGTATGAATGGACCAGCTGGGCTGAATTGGATGAGCCATGCTGAGACAACAAATGCACTTTTGCTTCCTGAAATATTATCCACAAACTCAATTTCTGGTTGAAGGAAAAAGTTTTAAAATGCTGTAAAATCTGCATTCAGACTTTAGAAGCCTTGCAAGAAAATGAACTGCAGTTAGAAAGAAAAGATACTGAATAATAGTTTACCAAACAAGAACCTAAGTTGTAACTTTCACAGCCTCCTAAGAGCTGACCAGATTGAAAACAGAGGAAGTCAGTTTGCTCTGAATATACAAGCACTTCATAGAGCAGTCCTCATGCTGCCTTGGGTAGGATCCTTGATACACAGCCCTCTCTTGCCACACCATGTAATGCTCCTAACATTTCAGAACTTTTATACTGATATATGAGCACTACAAAAAATAGAGGCCTGAGAGAACAATGTTTAAGTGACTGGGATGAGAGAGAGGAAACAGTGCAAATATCCTCTTCCCATTCTGCCTTCTCTTTTCCTTTAAATACTGCCACTATTGATTAAGTAGAGATCAGAAAACTGTAGTAGTGTAGGAAGAATAAAAAGACAGTGAAAATGGTGGGCTGGTCACAACTGTGTAGTATTTATTAACAGAAGGAAGTTGTTAGTTCTTTCTCACTCTTAGCTTGGAAGAAAAAAATCCCAATGTCTGCTTCTCCTGAAGTAGGAAACTGCAAGTTGGACAATGCAGCTGGAGGAGGGAAAGGAAAAAGTTCAAAAGAGCCTCTTCCTGTAGCAGTGAGCTCTCAGATGGCTTAGTCAGTCCCGCCCTGAAACTTCATTCCTAGGCAAGTTAAAATTGCTGTTGCTTCAGAGTATCATCCTCCCCACAAATGCCATAACTCAGTTCAGACTATGCCACCCTGAGCAGCAATTGCTTTGCACCACTCAGATTTCTGCATGCTAAGGCTGTAGTCCAGTAATGTCTGATAGCAGACATGTTAACACTACAAATGAATTACAGATCAGATATCCAGTTTCCATCAAAGTCAGAAGCCATGCCACTGTTTAGGTAGCAGGAGGAAAAGGTAGCATAATAGAAACAGACATACACTATAAAGCCTTTGTACAGAACTCCTTTTGTTGTTTAAAAAGTTGTGACCACATATCAAGAGACCATTCTGCACCACGTGGCCATGACATTTTTCCTCCAGTACTAAGCAGCCCCAAATTATATTTAGCATCCTCTATAAGCAGTGTTGGCTGTAGATAAGACTCCAGTACTACGCCCTTCATTTGAGAAAGACTTTCAGAATCCCTGGTCAATGCACTTGGCTTGACCAGTCTCCAGAACTTCTCTCCACCTTCACAACGCTGTAGTGCACAATGGCCACACCAAGGGGCACTAATGCCACAGGAGGAGAGGTGGCTCATGAATCAGCACAGTCTGACACAGACACGCCTTCACCAGCCATTTCTTCCTGGTCTTGTATTGCCTCCTACTGACGCTGCTTTTTTACAGAAAGGCTGTAAGACAATCCAGCTGAAACAAAGGGGGAAAATAGGAATATTTTCAGGGTATCTTAGCTAATTGGTCCCTCAACCAACTTGACTACACAGTGCAGAGGTGTCCCATGGCAGGAATGAGTTATCAGAAAAGCCCAGGAACTGAACCATCAGTGCCACCAGTTATTTTAGGCATCTGAAATAATTAACTTTAAAAATCAAGTCCTACATACTGGGTCAAAAAGGGCAGACCATGTAATTTTCTCAAAAAACTACCAACAACCTGCAGGACATTTAGCCAGGTTCCTGCTGTTCCTATCCAGGTTCCTATCCAGGTTCCAAGCTTTTAGCCTGGATTACAGATCCCACCCAAACAGGCTCTCAAAAATGTTTCCTGGCCCATAGAGAGCTCTGCCTCACCGAGTGAGGTATGACATTGTACACAATACACTGGTACTAGACTAAGAGATATCTTCCAGTAAAGACGGTGATTTATTCCTGCCTTATCCCCCATTTTGCCTCGAAAATCAAACAGGATGTCTTAAAATATCTGTAGTTTAAGTGAACATGTTTGATTTTATCCTGGACACCATGAAGGAAATACCTCACACAGCCAGTATTGTTTCAGGAAGCAACTTCTAAATAAAAGATCAGTGCAGCATCTGCCGTCTTTCACTTGAGATTCAAATTCTTAATCTGGTCACAAAAGCAGCTGACTAATGGATCTGTGCAACAAAGCTCAGGGTTAGGTTATAAAAGCACAAATAAGCAAGACTATTCAGTTATGAAGGTCATTTTCTCTCATAAGAGGAAGCAGCAGAGGCAGCAGAGAAACAACTCTGGAGAGAGGACAAGGTAAGGCAAATGCAGCAGTGGCAGGCTCAGGGAAGATGAGGCAGAGTACAGCTGTGCATCTAAAGAAAGAGAATAAATTGACTCTGAAGCTGTACATCTAAACAGGGTACTTTGCCAGTTTGATCATCTCCACTTGGGAAAAGTAGCCTGCTTTCCCACTGAGAGCCACCCCAAAGCACGTATTAAGCAAAATAAAGTCTACATCATTACAATAGTCAATAAATACAATCTGATTGTTCATTCCATTCCATTCCATTCCTGGTTAAACACATTCATAAACACTTTCCTCCACATGAATAAATTTTAAACTAGTCCTAATTTACATGCTAAAATTTAGGTAAGTTTGATACCAAGATCTAGATCCATTTATCTAGTAAGACCAAAAAAATTGACAGCAGCAGCAGCTATTTTTACCAATTAGCAGGGCTTTTATCAACTTAATAGAAATATTTTCAGAGTACGAAGTTATTAATGGCATATAATTTGTTAATATGTGACCTATATTATCTTACCAAGTCATTAACTGTCATTTTATGTGAAAACAGAAGATCGACTGTTTTTTCCTTCAATGTCTTTGTAGTTTTTTGAGTACCTTTCCCCTAACAATACTAATAAACACTATTTTTCCAGAAAAACTCAATTTTCTATCACACTGAGTTTTTATTACTGGATTTTACCATACTACAACCTAGTGTAATTAAAAGAATATATCTGCTTTCCTATGCCCAAGTTATCACAACAGGTGCAGATCACAATTTGTGGGTAATTACAGAATGTGGATCTCATCTTGGATGAAGCTGGACAAGTTATGCCCTGCACCCATGACTGGTACTTGAAAAGGCAACATACTGTAGGGTTGGTACTGTAATTATTTCCATCCTTGAAATGAGAGACATTTTAAATAAAAACACAAGCTTTCAGGGCAACCTTGTATCTGTCATCACATGTTATTGCCAAGTAATATGCACCCAACTGTAGCTAATCATATAAATGGCATCTGTTACATGATCATGCAGTATTTTATCCTATGCACACATTGTAAAGCATGATAGGTAAGTACCATTTTAAGAGGAATAAAAGGCTACTGAAAATACATATGGAAAGGAAAATTCTCATTTACTTTACTAAAACTTGGAAAAGATCTTAAATGAAACTATTTTATTTCCATTCTGTGCATTTGCATTCTCTCGTTTTAATAATAAAAGAATCAGTCATACTTTTAGCTATTTAGTTCCTACAGTATTTCTGTTGCAAGACAGCAGTGAAATGTTTTGTTGTTCTCTTTGTGAATTTATTTCAGACTGACACTTTCTCATTTTACCTGCAGAAGTTTCATGAAGCCTTGGTGTTGTTTCAGCATAAAAACTTTGGAGTTACACATGAAAGTAGATTTTTGTACTTTTAAATTACCAGATATTAAAAGCAACCCAAGTCAGTGCAACAAATTTGACAGAAGGATTTAAAGGGCACAGCGTATTTACAGAAACCTTTGGTTATATTTACTAAAAGGTAAGTTACACTGACAAAGACCACAGTACAAAAAACATTTGGTTTAATTACTTTTAGGATTTTCTTTGCTATATTCAGTGTTCACAATATAAAAGATGAAGACCCTCACCATCCCCCAAGAAAACAGATAACCACAGACAATTAGTCTATTCAAAAGCACTCAGCTTGCTTTTTAAGTTTGGCAGACACCAAGCCAAATGATCTTTCATCATTTGCTGGCCAAATAGTCTCTTCAAAAATTCATTCAACACAATAAATTGTACTCAGTGACCAAGCACAAAATCTCATGAACTTATGTGGGAAATTTATTTTGTTAAATAAAATATTCATGATCTTACAAGACTGATTCTACCAGACAAGGCCTTTGGCCAATTTTGATTTTTTTTTCCCTTTAACACGCTGAGCCTTAAGCTTCTTTTTTTGCCTGGAATTCATCCATATCGGGTACTGTCCATGCTGGTCTAGAAGAGTTTTTTTGTTTCGTTTATTATCCAGTTCCATTTTGCAGTCATCTGAAAATGAAAGGTATTCATAGTGAGTAAAACACCTGAATCAGCTTCATAGAAGCTATTATGCTACTAGATTCCCCAAAATGATAAAAATATCCCTAGACACAACAGTATTTGTACATAGAGAGCTGAAGGGTTTATATACTAAAAAAACTTTCCAAACCAATGCAACTGCAATCCAGGAACTTCAACAGTTGATAGTAAATGTGCAATATTTTTCCTAAAGGCCATGTCCAGGCAAAACACCTTATTCTTTAGACTGCAACCTGCTCCAGTGCTGTGTCTAAGAACATCATCTTGTGTTCCACCACAGAGATATGCAACCATACATGAAGTCATAGGCTTACTGAAACATATGCAACATTACACTTTTTATGATGTAATGCTTAGGACCTGTTCTAAAAACTTATTCTGAGTGAAAGATGAAGACAGGTAAAAAGAACAGTAAAGAGAAAAGCTGAAACACAATGCCAGTAGGAAGTATCAGCCATTGATGCCACACTTGCCTCAATGTGTCAGGTCTAACACATTTACAGGCAGAAAGAGGGGATTAATCTCTAGGATCAGGAAGACTGCTCCCGACAACAGTGTCCCCAGCTGGATAACACCCCATGAATGTCACATCTTGGTGAGACAATAAGATGTAAGAGGAACACTTTGCTAAGTACTGGCTGGAACTGTGCTCTGTAATTTCATCCCGACTGTGTTCCCAAACCGTATGTGTGCAAGTCAAGCCTTTACCACAAGTTGTGTGAAGAGAAAGGAAGACTTTTATGTTGTGCCTGTCTGATGTTGGGAGACAAAGCTCAGGATGAAAAGGCCAACATGCTGCTTCAATAGTTGAGGCTGATAGTCTACAGGCATCTGCAGCTGATAGTCTACAGGCATCTGCACCAGAGATGTGCTTATGGAGCCCTAAGCTAGGGTACAAATACTTGCAGTCAGCAGAGAATCAGCACTGGGGCCTGGTGGCAGAACCAAAAGCCTATCCAGCATGGGACAGGCAGCAAGAAGTCCCAGCTCCGGAAACCTCACAAGGTGCCAGAGAAACCTGTACCAGGTACAGGAGATCCAGCCTCCAACAACACACCACCAAAACACCCAGCACCACGTGCAGAAGCGTCTTCTGACTCCTGTCCTATCATACAACAGATTAACCTGTTACAGGAATTTGGAGTGCAAAAAAAGGACACCCACAATAAATATCAGCTCAAACATAAACTAAATGAATACTCCTGGACTAAAAATACCAGTTGTTCACATAGAACAACGTTTTTGTTGTATTTTGCAACCTCAAGGATGCTGCAGGAATCAGCAACAGGAAGAAACCCACAGAACAGAAGTCATTCAAGGACAAAAAGAAAACCTATCAAAGGGATGAAAGACAGCAAGAGGAAGAAAAGCTGTAAAATCGGTTATTGAAGCAGACTCAATGGCTATGATTACCTTGAGAAATATATGCATGCCTACAAAGTTTTAAAAACTGCTACAGAGACTAGGCAGACTTTACATTATTTTTTTCACCCCAAGAGCCAAAACTGAAAAAAAAATCACAGTGTGCTGTAAAAAATACCCTAAAGTAACACTGCAAGATGTCTGTAATATAAACCTATATACTTTTTTTGGCAGGAAAATTATTTACCTCTCTGTGGAAAGTACATGTTATGGGTGAAGTTTTCATCTACTTCAGTTCTTGTAACACTTGGTGACGTGAACTTCCTTGTGTCCACCGTTAGTGTTGAAAAGTCCTCTCAAAGAAGACACCTTTATTTGCACAAAACTTGTAGCTGTTCTGTGAAATACTGTTTTCTTAGGTATTGCTGAGGCTGCTATCTCTGTGCAAAAGCCAAGTGAAATTGGCCACCTATAGAGAAGTTGCCAGCAGAGTTGGAAGGAAGTGCAGGAATGACAGACAGACATGCACTTGTTTCAGGAATAGGTTTAAGGCAACAGTTTCTCCTCCAACATCAGCATCAGAAGTCTGACTGTTCCAAAACATTTTGGAAATTTAATTCTAACAATCCCTTAAAGAACAACTTTTACACCTGGTTTGTGTGACACATCAGAACCATGGATAAAATTACAAATTATACTTGAAGCTACCTTTAATTAGGCAAGTATTTTTATATACTGTTCTATTTCCATTTCCAGTATCAGAACATCTTAAGTGGCATAAATTGGAAAATCAGAAAAGGATTATGATTTAGTTTGGATGTCATTTTTGGAATGAGGTGTCCTTCTGACTCCTATCCAGCATGCAGCTATTTAAAACCTTTGTTTCCTCTTCCTGGGTTACTTCCTCTACAGATTACATCCGATTCCAGGCACAAAGAGGAAGATGGCATTATCTGTAGACACCTAATACCACCTACTCCTGCACCACGTGCAATGTAACACTAATTAGTATTCAGAAACTGAACCTGTACTACTCCTACTCCAACTTCCAAGAAGGTATGTTTAGTAGCCTTCTTAAATTAGGGCAGTTTAGCCAACTGTTTAGCAAATATAATGCTGTGATTGGAATAACTGCTAAGCGGTGAATCCACATTCACTCGATGTATCAGAGCTATCTCTCCATACGATACATTACATACCTTACATACTAAAGTCAAATGTTAATAACCTTATTCCACAAGAGATCGGATGCAATAGGGATGCCAGTGTTGCGAAATGATCAGATTCAGTTTTAGCTTTAAAAGACAAGTTTTCCGACTCCCTGTTCTCAGCCTGTAACACGCCTGGTCCCGGCAGTGAAAGTCACAGGATCAGGAACAACACTGCAGGACCGCCCGCACCTTGGCGACTGCAGCAGGAAAAACCAGCCGGAGCCCAACTCACCTCTCTGCTCCAGGACTTTCTCGGGGGGCAGCACTGTCGCCACCTCCTTGACCTCCTCCATGATGACATCCGCTTTGGTTCCCAGGATCTTCTTCAGCCTCTCCAGCTCCTTGGGCGCGTTCTTCTTCCTCTTCTCCGCCCGCATCTTTCTCCTCCATTTGCTCCTCAGGCTCTTCGCCATGTCCTGCGGGGAGGGAAGCGGGGACCGGTCAGAGGCGGGCCGCGCGCACCGCACGGACCCCGCGCGCACACG
>VZTJ01003728.1:398365-429943 GCA_013397795.1 Orthonyx spaldingii | reverse complement strand
CGGGGCAGGCGGGCCCTACCGTAACTCTCCGAGCGAACGCGCAACCGCCTTACCGCCTGGCGCCCGTGCGGGGTTGTGTCCGGCCACCGGCCAGCGCCAGGGGGAGGCGTGGAAGGATAAACGTGTGTTCCATCACAGCGCAGAAAGCGAGGTTTTATTCTTAGCACCTGCCCCGCTGCTCTGAATGAAACCCTAAGGCAAAAGGCGGAATCATGACACTCGCTCAAACCCGTTCGCAGCCGTACTTCAGCAGCCTCACGGAAAGCGCACTCGCTCACAGCGAGGGGCAGGCCGCGCGCGCGCCGTTGCCCAAGCACCGCATTCCTCGTCGCCCACCTCTCACTGACAGGCCAGGCCAGCAGTAACAATCCCTCACTGAATAGGAAGGAAGAAAGCCTTTCAAAATTGTCTTTACGCTGCCTGCCCTTATAGCATCTCCACAGCGTGGGAAGCAGCCAGTCACAGCACCTCTAGCCTACATGTTCATTCTCAGCACCCTCAAGTTCTCCAGTCTCAGCTGCAAGAATAGACTAAAGGCTTTCCAATTTTTATTGACACACAATGAACTTTATTGTACACAAGTTGATAAAACGCCATAATCGCCAAATGATTTTTCAGGACACTGAAAGATAGGCAATAAATAATACTAAAATGAAGAACATTCCCTTTAATTGTTTTAACACCCCCACAGCTTCCACAGTGAAAGCCCTTAACAACAACTTCTCTGTCAGAGACAGCATTCCATTTTACCAAACAAAAACTAGAAAAAAATTTAGCTCCGTAAAACATTGCACAATGGTAAACTCATGCTACCCTTACGTGGTACACAAATGTATGATCAATCCCAAAGGAAACATTTTCAGCAGTTACAGAAGAGCAGGGACGCTTACTCTGGCGCAATCAGGAGTTGGCAAAATTTTAATCACTAATTAAGTCAATTGCAAATTAAGTGATTTAAAAAATGACCGTAATGATGACAGCATGTTAACTACATAAAATACATGGTCTGGAGAAGAACTGTAGCTACGTAAAAAGCCATTTTTCCTCCTACGGAGGGATCACTACTCATGGAATGCAAACATAATAAAGATTCAGTCTTTAGAAGGCAGAACTACTGAGTCTGCAGATCATCCAAATGCTTAACTTTAATTGTGCTGTAATCAAACCACATTGCTTTTGACTATTTTTTATTAAATGCCTCCAGTAAACGCAGCAGGTGTAAGAACAGATTGATGATGTCCAAGTAGAGATTGATTGCAGCCAGTATGTACTCTTCAGGGGACAATTTGTGCATCAGCAAATGAGTGTCATAAATAATAAATCCACAGAACAGAAGAGCTCCAGCCGCAGCAAACACCAACTCTATTGTCTCACTATAGAAAAACAGCTGGAGGTAGATAAAACATGAAAAAAATACTTGTGAATTTCATTTTTTTAAATATTAAAATCCTTGCATAATGATATGCCACATTTAAAGCACGGTCTTTCTACTGTTATGTACACAAAAACAAAGTATTATGGTGATATGTCAATGTTCTTAATCCATACACTCTCCAGTCACACAATCTCTGACAAAGTAAAAGTGTCTACACTTAAGAGGGAGGAAGCTCTAGTCTCCAGAATACTAACAGCAGAACAACTAGAAAACCAAAATACAATTAAAACCCAAATCTCTTTCACGTTCTCTTCATCAAGTAGTGGACCTCAATTCACAAATTTTGTCAATCAACCCAAACACCCCTTTAATGTTGGCAAAAACAGCACCCAACAAAAATCTAAATTGAAAATGTGTGGTTAAAAGATCACCAGCATGATCTAGAACAGTAATGGAGCTGGTTAGGAATTTTCTTTCATTAAGCTATATTGGGCTGATCCAAACATTTTAGTTGTACTAGAGGTTAGTAGAAAGTCAGGCTCTGAGCGACCTGATCTTAGTGCAAGGTGTCCCTGCCCATGGCAGGGGGGTTGGAACCAGTGATCTTTAAGGTCCCTCCCAACTAACAGCATTCCGTGATTCTGTGAATATCTTTTCACTGTGAACACAAGGTATCTTACCCTCAAGAAACCCGAGAAGATTAAAATCCACAAACAAGCGAAGAGGCTGAAAGAAAACAAATTACACTGTGACCAACAATATACTTTCTTTTAGACTTAATTTAAAATATCCCCCTTTCTTATAAAAGCTCTTCACAATATATTTGCCAAGTAAATTCTTAGATGCCAACTGTTCACTGGCGTCAGCAGTAAAAGTTTTTAAAGCTATCAAAAGTTCTGTTCTAACTTTAATTTTTTAAAAGAATTGAAACAACTGCCTTCTCTCAGTGAAAAATCCAGGTAAACTAGTTTTCTAATTTTTTTAGGATTCATAATCACTGAAAAGAATTTACCAAGAGATCAGAACTGGGTAAAATTAATAATTTAAAATAAATATCCCTCACCATTCCCTTGAAGCAGGTTCTGTTGACCTGCATTCCTTACTATACCTGCAAAGTTTGCTCTAAGAAAGAAAAAAAAAACTTAACAAAACCAAAATTGTAAAAATCATCAATATGACAACATACCCTGCTCCAAATTTGCTGAAGTCTCTCTTTGACTGCAAGGTATATGCAGTCAATCCAAGAAATACAGCAGTAGTAAGAATAAAGGCTTGCAAGACGATAGAGACATCATAGAAACTCACTGTAAACACAAAAAGTAATCTGTCAATTAAAAAACACTACACTATGTATTTGCTGAGTTATCTTTTGAGAAAACAGAAATTTAAACTTAACTGTGAAAAAAATTAAGTAAATTACGCCTGAGCTTGTCTTAGCATTTCAAATTCATGATCATAAGACTCAGGGGCCTTGCACTAGCTAAGTTTGACAGCTACTTTATAGCTGTAGCTTCTTAACTGGAAATAACAGGTTTTCTCTGCTCAGAATTATAAAAACACCAACAAAAAAAACCCCCAAAATATTTTCAGCATAGATAACAGAAATCTTTAGGAAAAAAACTAACTGAATTTTTCAAGATACTGAAACAAGGTGAAAAATAAAACAATCCCCTATAAAGGCTCCAAGTTTTGATTAGGGGACAGGAGGAGAAAAATAGCAGAAACAAGTGCAACCTTTTTCTTCCTTCCTTCCTCCTTAATCTTTCCTTTCCCCAAATCAGGAGATCATAATCCACAAGGAAGAAGTTTCATCTTATGCTGTAAGCCATAGCTCAAGGTGATGCCATGACTTGACTGCACAGTGCCTCATCTCAACCCTGACCATGAAGTACAGAACTCTCCAAACTCAGATTCCCGTTGAAGAAGTTCAGGGGGCAGGTAGGAATATTTCAACTTGAAGATCAGCTCTGCTGAGAGCTGAATATTATGAAAAAGAACATTTTTAGCTATACTGAAAGAATGGATTCCCCAACTCATTTCTCACTTCAAGTTTATAGTTTCATTTCTGAATCACAATCCAGTTTTCTCCCTTGATTCCCTGGTTTTGCTAAATTTCTATCACTATCATGAAAATCTTCAAACAGGATTCATTATCATTTTAGTCACATCTAGAAAACCCTGATGGCAATTAGTACAACATAATGGATTCCTTTTCCAAATTCTATATGGAATCAGACAATAGGATGGCTACTATTTACCTGTAATGGCAACTGTCAGTGCTTCCAGTAGTGTCTAAAAAAAGCAAACCCAAAAAAATAGACGGATAAGAAAAAAAATCAAACCATAAAACATTTACATGGAGATTTCACATGCAATGACTCCCATTCTGCTACATAATCCCAGCATGTATTACATTAGGTCTCCTGTTAAATCTTTTTATACGAAAATATGTTTGATTTTCAACAAGAAAATGGCAATCATACTGTCTAACTGGGCTGGAAGTTGTGTTACATAAAAAGAGTACAATACAAAGTGAAAATGAGTGAGACACTGCCCCTATAGAAAAATGTGATTTACATACTCTACTGTAAGTGCACAGCATTTCTATTACACTTCTTACAAACCATTCAAGGGGATATAAAATTAATACACTTAGTATCTTGTTGGGCAGCTGTCTAACACAGTGTCTGCATCAGTTCCCTTTCCACACTTATCCTTCAAACAATCTGTTTACTTACACAGCAAAGCTGCCTTTCTGTTTTATCACAAATACAACTTCGGCAACTCTTAAAGCATCAAATTCTAATTGAGCTACTGTGACTTCTTTTCAGAAGACCGATTTGCTGCATAATCTAAAATACCCAAGAGCAACTCTTAGCCTGGATCCACATATTCACAACATCAGGCAGAAGATTGAAATTTGAGGACAGCTCTGACTGATCTGCCTGTGCTGTAACCATGTGCAGAGTTTCACATCAAAAAGACAACAACTGGAGAAATACACACATGTGGCTGGTTTGGGTCTCTGCTGGAGGCTGTCCATTAAACAATTTAGGTAACACTCCTCCTTTTCCACCGAGCAGCTCCATAGAAAAAATTCCTGACATCAACAGAACAATGAGAATAGACAGATTTCTACAGACACATAAAAACCCTTGCTCAAACTGATTCCAAGTTCTAACACTCTTTCTAAAAAGATGCTGAAAGAAACGTGAAGTAGCTGCTATCCAGGAACAACCTGTGGACAGAATCTCCAAAAAGTAACTCAGACCTTCATAAATATATAGGATGTCTTTCAAGGAATACAAGAAAAACAAATTACATACCCCTAGTTTCAAGGAATTCATTACAATGCGAGATATTATATGACAATTAAATTGAATTAATTAACAATTAATAATTTAATTGAATTAAACACTTACAAATCCAAACAGCAGGTATAAATTAACAGGATGCTGGTATCTGTAGAGGGTCAGTGCCACAATTACAACCAGAGATCCAAACCCAGATATCAAAAGCAAGGCAGGCCTGTAAAATTCCATATGAAAAAAAAGTAATCAAACTTAAATATCTGGAAGACTATTAAACAATTTATATGAAACCAAGTTTTTAAGCAATCACCCTAAAAAAAGAAAAGATATCCAAGGTAACAGTAATGCAAGTTTACAACAAAACTGTTCTAAAACATGCTACTACAGATAATCAGTTAAAAATAGTACAGTCACAAGTAAAGACAACTTTTGCATACTAAAGCTAAAGATTGTCTATCACCTGGAATTGAACACATACAAAGAAGAAAATCTATCCATACAAAGTAACAGTATTAAAGTATATATAATATTTGCCTGTTGTGAACTTCACATTCAGAGAACTATTTTTCATAAGCATCTGAATGTAACAAACATGGGCACCAGCTGCACCAAAGAAAGTCAGTACTGACCAGTCAGTATTGCGACGTCATTCAAGTAGCTCTCCAAGAAAAAAGAGGACCAACATCAAACACAACATCACAACAGTTCTAAGTGAGCAAGACAATTCTAAATTATCAGATTTAAGTAAAAAACTGTAGTTTTACAACCACTGTTGTATACACTATAGCTTATACAGAAACTGAAACTTTCATGCAGTGTTTGATCATCCTTTTTTATTTGGGCTTTGAAGTGAAAGTAAAAGTCCACAAGTGCACTTGGAGGAAAACAGAAACTAGACTCAGTGCTCTCCTCCTTTCCCAGCCGTTCTTTTCTGGTTTGGATTTTGAAACATGGTATGTTATCATGAAAAACTGAGAGGCAAAAAGAAGCAAGCCCATAGGAATTTAAGCAGACTGATATTTTTGAGGGGATGGGAAGGAGGTAAGGAGAAAAAGAAGATGGGAGAGGGAGGAAGAGGAATAAGACATTATTCTGCTTTTTGGAACAGGCACCTATAAACAACAGCATTCCAAAGAGATTCTAAAAGTACTTAGACTGTAAAACAAGAAATGTCAGTAACTGAGATGTTCTGCAACTCATGTAAACATTTGCATAGCATAAATATTAAAATAAGCACTATTAATAAAGCATTGCTTAAAATAAACAACAACACAACAACAATAATAATAATAATAGTTTCCATAGTAAACCAAGGAGAAAAATATCAAAGAAAAAAAGTTACTCCCGAATCAAGTTAAAAAATGTCTATTACAGAATCAAAACACAGGTTATAAAAACTACCAGGAAGACCAAAGTGAAGCAACAAGTTACATAAATTAAACTTAACATGTGCTAAACACTTGCATTTCACCTTAATATTTACCTGTCATGAACAAATGCCTGCACTCCAGTAGAGTATAGGAAAATTGCAGATGTGACAGTGGTCAACAGAACTTGAATGGAAAGAATGCTGTAGACTTTTCGTAGGAATGCTAGAAAAAGGAAAACAGAAATGAAATCACTTTTGACTTACACTTACAAAGTTCAACAGTAAATCAGATACAAGTTTTCATTTTCATAAAAACCACCATAAAGTCACAATGAAAAAGCACAGAGCAAAGTTGTACAAAGTCATTTTACTTTAAAAAAATTGACACAGTATTACAGCAAAATGACATTTATTCTTGAATATCATTATTTAACCAATAACAATGATGACAAAAAAACCAGAGAAAACATTTGCAAGGAATTTACTCTGGGTTAGTTTAAGATCTATGTACACCCATTCTCACTATACTAACAGCATATCTTCTGCATCATGTTACTGGTGCCAAATGGACCTAACTGACAAAGGATTAATGTGGAAAGCAGAAACAGCCATAAAAGTTTAAAAAGGTAAAGTTTTTACATCAATGTCTATTTTATTGCCCTTCCATCACAATTAATATCATTTATCATCATTTACAACTTGCATTGTACTCAATGGTTATCCACAAGAACACACTGCTGGAAAAAAAAAAATCCTAGAATTAACAGGCTTCTTAATTCTAGAATTATGGAAAGCAGTGTAGTTCAGGACACACAGACATATCATACAGATATTCTCTGTTCTGAATAGAAGGAGACCAAGTCCATTAGGCAAAATGCTGTGGAAGGAAGAATAAGCTTATAGGGGGAAAAATTCAGTCAATAATAGCACAATCTTAAATAAGTTTAAGAGCACATACTATGAGAAATTGAATTACCTGTGCTGGCAGCAGGTAAAGTCAAATACACTTGCAAGCCATGAGGGACTGGGGCCTACTTTGTCATACTAAACTGACCAAACCTAGAGGTGTCCTCCAAGCTTGCAAAGCCTTCCCCCCATATTACTAAATGCATCAGCAATTTTGCTAATGGCAGTATCTGTTTCATACCTCCTATGGCACACCCTTTATTTTTCAAACAAGGTAAAACTGTATTTTCATAGGAAGAGGTGTCCTGATTATATGAAATAAATAATGAAAAATTTCACAGCATGCAGCCATTTTTATTCCAAAATGTGTCCAGTAGCACTCTTTCAGCAAGGATTACTGATTAGACACATTCTACGAGAGTACTACGAGGTTTGAGACCTGCACGTGAACAGCAAAGCAGGATTTCATGGGCATTAGTATGAGTTCTCAGCACACCAAATGCTTCAGTGGAAGAGACGAAAATTTTAACATCTCACATAAGAAATTCATATCCCTCAGTCTCACGGTTAAACTTCTGTAATTACAGGCATTAATGCCAGTATTTATGAATCACAGAATCAATCAGGTTGGAAAAGACCTCTGAGTTCACCGAGTCCCCCCTATGACCGAACACCACCGTGTTGGACAGACCATGGCACCACTTGCCACGTCTAGGTTCTCCTTAAACACCTCCAGGGAGGTGCAGAGTCTCTGCAGGGACTGCATCCCATGTATCGTGTTTGGAGCGCAAGATTCATCACTCTACACAAAAACAAGTCTGAATCTACACCGGGTCCGGGTACGCAGGGTAACCCCTCTCAGGAGAAGACCTCCCCGCTTCACGGTTAAACGACAACGCCCTTACCCTTGCTGCCTAACCTGGCCTAAGCAGCGCCCTGACTCTGCACTCACAACCTTTATCCAGGTCAGAACACCGCACAGAACCTGCCTGCAGCCCAGGGCCAGAGGTGACCGGGCTATCACAGAGGCACCTGCTGGGAGCGCAGGGTGCGGCATCCCCGGACCGCCCCGCAAGGGCCTGGGGTGCTGAGGCGGGGCCGTGCGGCTCTCCCGCTCATCCGCAGTCCCTACCCATGCGGATGTGCACGCTGGCCGAGGCCACGCTGCTGCCATAGTTGAAGTCATCCTCGATGGAGCTCCGCGGGTAGCGCTGCTCCGCCGCCGTGCCCGCCATGGCCGCCAAGGCCGCCGCTCGTCTCCGCTTCCGGGGGCACGGCCGGGCAGGTCGCCCCGCCGAGCGGCCGAGCGCGTCGATCACGGGAGCCGCCTCCGCGGTGCGCAGGGCCGGGCAGGTCGCCCCGCCGAGCGGCCGAGCGCGTCGATGGCGGGCGCCGCTTTCGTCGCGAATGCCGTGTCCCGGCTGTGTCGGATTTGGGTCTGAAGGGTCTGGGGGGGAGGTTCCAGTGACTGAAAACACTCACCCCTTCGGCTGGCTTTCACCTCTGATTCACCCCTGCCTGCTGTCCGCTCTGTGCTGCCTGCACGGCTGCAGACACGTACCCGCCTGCAGCGGTACCGATGGAAGCGGCGCCGGGGCTGGTGCTCCCGTCAGTGCGTGTCCCATAGAGATGAGCTCCACTTCTAGAAACCTTCCATGCAAAGCAGTTTTGCCGCGGCGTTCTCCTAGTTTCGTGTCCCATCCTTCAAACTCAGTGTAATTGAACAGAAAGCCCAGCGTTTCTCAGGCATCACAAAGCACTTGGTGCAGTCGGAGGTGATTGTAGCTCACACTGAGGAATCACAAAAGCTGAGGTTTGGGGATGTGGATGGGGGAAGCGCAATAGGTTAATTTTTAAATTTGTCAATATTATCTAAAGTGTGCCAAGAAACTGAAGCGACAGGCACTTTAGAAATATATGTAATAGATTAGACTAGAAGTGCTTTTAAAGGTTGGAAAATAGTGGTCTGAACTGTATTCAGCTTCTCAAGGGAGAAGTAAATCAATTCTATGATTTCATAATGAAATAATCTTGAGCAGTTTGTCTACTGAGTTGACTTAAGAGACTACATTTCACTTGCAGAGACAAGAATTATGAGCATGACTTTATATTCTGGGAAGTATTTATGATTCTCCTACCATCATTTTGCATTTTTAGTTGCTGCAGAATAGGATCTTTCAGTTTAAATCCTGAATTTGGAGCTTTATACATTGTTTGCACTGCTGAACAGTAGCTGTTTTGAAACAGTTATGCTGTCTGCTTTCTTGCATCTGCCTCTGCAGAAGAACAACACTGATGTTCTTCCAGAACAAGCATTTAGAGTTCTGGTCAAGCATCTGGTGTTGCCTTCTTCTAATACATGGAGTGCTGTTTTCTTTAAAATGCCTCCTAGAAACATTCTGTGTGAGAAACCGATAATTTCAGAGCATTGCCACGGAGTCGACTCCCACAAATAGTTTGAGGCTTGAGATGATTGAAGGACAGACATAATAGTAGCGTTCAAATATTTTTATAAAGCTGTTGCAGTCCTCCAGCTGTGGAGAGTGTCATGTAAGAGGTAGCACAGCTTAAACTGCAGTAGGGAAGATTCAGGGTGGAAACCTGAGTACTTTTAATTTTAAGAGTAAACAGGGTAAAGCTGTGGAATAGTTAGCCTGGGGTTTAGGCACAGGCTGGGAGATAGGAGATGGCAGGAAACAGACGTGTGAGCCTTTGCACTCACACACCCACCTCCTGTGTGGAAGATGTTGCTCTGATGTAAGCCACCAAGAATCAGTAATGAGCTTATTTGGCGAGGCAAAAGACAATGCAGCAAAATCTCCCAGTGACGCCACTGAGAAGCACAATCTGCCAAAGCTGCTGCAGATGGGAATGGAAAATTATTTACTTCTGTGATACTGATAAAGGCTGTGATTTTCATGCCAAAAGAGAGCATCATTCTTGTCTCAAGGTCTTTTTTGTTACTTGTGGGCACATACAGAATGCATTGTGCCGTGCTGTTCTTTGGAATGACTGTACTGAATGAACATTTAATGACACTGAGTCTGGCTGAGTGCTTTCGATGTCTGCAATTTTCCATTCCTCACTTGGGAAGTATACCTTGTAAAATGCTAAATAAATGCCTTATAAAAAGGAAAGTGTGTTTTACATTGCCTTTCTTTTCTGTATTTGATGTTTCCATAAACATACCTCCATCACACTATTTTTATTTGAAACCATGGCAGTCCCACAGTGACTCGCTCAGGACTGGCTAGACGCTCCCACTCCGTGTGCATGCGTGCAGGGGTGAAAGAGCTTTCTGTTCTCCCAGGTTCTGGTCTGGGCTCCGGTATGGGGAAAGGAAGCTTGCTGTCACTAGAGGCCTGGGTAAGGACCATGAACTCCTCTGTGCCTTTTGTCTGTGTTATACAAAATCGGTGGCTTTGCTGGAAAAAGTCCATCTGTTGCTCAGAGGTACTTGGGAAAGGTACTTGGAGCATTGCCAGGATTCTGCTTATTTCCAGAGGTTTGTTTTTAAATCATTGTGCCAGAGGCCCTCCGTTTGCTTTGAGCAGTGTTCCCAGAGTGACCCCTCTCAGCATGGCTTTGATATACATCTGTGTATCTTCACATCATCACTGCTGTTGTTGAGGCAGGGCTAAATGGTCTGCTCTTCCCAGACTGCAAAGTCCACGACCTCTGCATGGCTCTATACAAATGCAAGAGACACAACTGCTGTGGTATTGCTGGAGTGTGGTTTCAGGAGTACAGAGTCACACATGGGGCCCCGTGGCTGCCTGCCAGCATTTCAACAAGGAGGTAACATCCAGGGAATTTGTGCTCAGGACGGCACAGCACATGTGGATGCAAAGCAATGTGGGAAAACAGAGGAGAGAAGTTTAATTATGTAGGTGCGTCCACACAACCATTAACCATTAATTTATCCCTGGCTGAACTTTGGTCTCTCAGTTTCAAAACAGCTGGCTAAGTTAAAGAGATCATTTAATTGTGTGATCCTGAGGGATCTTAATTTGAAGAAATGTGAGTTTTAGCAGCTTTCCAGTATCTAAGGGGGGCCTACAAGAGAGCCAGAGATGTACTTTTTTACAAGGGTGTGTAGTGATAGGGGTGATGGCTTTGAAATGAAAGAGAGTAGTTTTAGATTAGATATTAGAAAGAAATTCTTTACTATGAGGGTGGTGAGGCACTGGGTCAGGTTGCCCAGAGAAGTTGTGGATGTCCCACCCCTGAAAGTGTTCAAGGCCAGGTTGGACTGGGCTCTGAGCAACTTGGTGTAGTAGGTGTTGCTGCCCATGGCAGGGGGGTTGGAACTAGATGATCTTTAAGGTCCTTCCAACCCAAACCATTCCATGATTCCATGAGTTACTGTGAAATTATCCTCACGCTCAAAAATACAAAGTTTTCCATGGGAACTGGAGACAATTATGTAATTGTAAAGTTATTCCAGATTATATTTCAACGTGTACAGTATGTAGGTGCAAAACCATCATGATGTTCTTACAGGGCAGGAAAACAACAAGGAAACTCAGAGACAGATGTGCCATCTGTTGCTGTAAAATCCCTGATGGTGAATTTTCAAATCCACTGATCAAGGGAAGAGAGTTTATCTTCTCTAGTACTTACAGTTTCATGGGAAAGACTCTACCCTTTAGCAAGCAGGTCACAAAGCCAAGCTATTCCACGATGAAAAGCTTCTCTCAATGTTTCTGTGGTTTCCTACAGCCCACATCTTTGCCTAATGATGCGATATTCTTTTTCCTATTAAATCCCATCTCCATTATATATTTTTTTTCATTACACCTCACCCTATTGTAACTCAATTAGCTCCTTTTCTTTTAAGCCATGTGCATTTTTGATAAGATATGCCAGGTTAGTTTTGGGTCGTATTCTCAGTGGAGATCTAGATGCAATAAGAAATGGGTTGTGCCTAGGAACAGAACTATCTGCTGGCACTAGGCGGTAGTCCATCAATGTGGGAGGTACAAGCTTACCTGCCAGGGAGCATGATATGGAAGCCTGGACCTTTACTTTAAGGATTGTGAACAGCTCTTGAACAGAAATGTTGGTTTGATTCATGCGATTGGGTGAGATGTTTTGAATGGGCTCAGGGTGAGTACATTTCCTTTTGAAAACAGGACTTCAGGTTAAATATATCTCTGCAGTTAATAGAGTAATACTGGTAGTTAATAAATTAATCCTAGCATTAAAAATCTTCTTTCAAAGTTTTTGCCCATTTATACAAGTCTCACATCTTTCAAGGATCCCATCTTATTTTGACAAGCCGAGGGATTTTATATTTTAAGGTCAGGATCAATCTGGCATCTGTCTTTGCTTATAATCACACCTTTGCTATTTCAGTAGCTGCTGAAGTTTAAAAAAAGAGCATTACTATTTCATTACATGTGTAAGACTGAATCCTAGCAAAATATGGAATGCTACACTGGCAGCCCAGATATAGGCAATTTTTCCTTTCTTTATATAAGAAGAGGGTTTTTTTTCTTTTTCATGGAGGTAATGTTACAAACTAAACCAATTTAATAACTGCACTACCTTGTGAAATAGAAGGCGGATCATTCTTGAATTTGTTTCTCAGAATATAACATTAAAGCGTACTCTGAGTTTGCTATTATTTTGTTCAGTTTCAATTTAGCAGTAAGAGCTGCTTGAATATTGGGAGTGCCATATGGACTCTATTTACAAAACCCTTAACTACTCTTTTTGTACAAATTCCAATGTGCTTTAATTGTCTTCAGTTGTCCTCACTGAACAGCCTACATCACCTGTAATGGCTAGTCATTCTGTCATCTAAAACCCGAGTGTACTCATATAAATTAGTTTATCTCAACATTTGAACTTGTTTTGTTATGATCACTTTTAATTCTGAACCTTTTATTTCCTGGCATTTTGAAAAGTTGAGGTCAGATATGCTTATTTCTGTTTGAGTGTCTAGTTCAATCCAATCTTGATAAGAACTCCCATGTGTAACAACATTAATAGTATGCATGCTGCTAAAGGAGAAAACCCCCTGAATATTTAAAATAGCAGTGGCTTTTCAGCTCATGTTGAGGTCTACTCTGCAGAGATTGAAGTGCAGGATTCAGCTCTAGATGAAAACAACTGCACTTAGGTGTCTATAAATAGGTATCTACATATGTACAAATGGCTTAAGCAACCATTACTGTCAAAGGAAATAAGGGTGGCATGCAGATGCCTAAACATAAGGGTCTGGTGCCATTTTATGGCCCTTAGGTTACCAATCTCAATTCCATTTGCTCCTCCATGAAGGCACTGAGCTTCTTTAAATTTTCTGTTATATCTGCAAAGCCAAGCAATACCTTGGGTACCTTGGAGCATCCTAAAAGGCACCAGATTCCAGTGCTTAAGCAATGGCACCCTGCATATGTGGAACATATATCATGACTGGGATGGTCACATAGCAAAGGCAGGAAAGAGGGAGGAGGAGCTGGCAAAAAACCCTGAAGGCATTGATTATTTCTGTGAAAGAAGAGGTGTGTACATGAAAGCTCACCCATAAAACCAAGCCAGCAAACCTCCTTTGATGGCGATGCAGTCTTGTCTCTGCTGAGAGGGCTTTATGAGCACAGAAGTACCCACACGGATATGGCCCTCTTTATTTTGGGAGCATACTAGTGCTAGCAGAGCTGGGAGGAGAGGAGGACACACTTCACCCTCAGGCATTGCTTGCACCCAGATTTTGTCTAGAGGGGCTTCATAAGGCACAAGGCATGGCTGAGATCACCTCATCTCCTCATGCTGCCATCACACACATGTTGATCCCAATGTGCAGAGGCTGCATGCAATTCCTGCAGTGTCCTGTACAGGGGCTGGGACAAGAAACTCGAGGTATTTGGTGTCTTTCACCATCTGCAGACAAAAATACGAAGGGCAGTGAGGGGCCTTTGGGCCATAACATACTGAGCAGCCCTTAGTTTTCCCACACCTTTTTTCCAGAGCTGAGTGGCTTTCAAGACACTTCCTGGAGCTTTACAGCATTGCAAAATATGGAGGGAAGGACAAAAGTGGTGTGAGATGTTTGTTCTGGTGCTGATGGAATAAGACTGTTGTCAGCCTCATGCAGGCTCTTTGGGAAGTGGGTCAGTGGCAAATCCTTTGCTTATTCACAAGGTTAATTATTTAGTTGTCTGAAGTCAGCTTCTTCAGCGTTAAGTCTCAGGAGATGTGTCAGATATAGAGTTGCTGCTCACTTTGCGTAAGGCAGAAACAAAGCTCTTGGCTCCAGACATAGCAAAGTACTTCCATGTTGCTTCAAGGCGCCTCTCTGGAATAGCGGTGAGAAAAGACTGTCACAGCTCCCTAAATACTGCAGCAATGGAGAAAAGAGTTGAAGGCACATCTCTGAACTGAGTGTTTCCTAGTGTTAATATTTAAATACCATTTTTAGAACATCAGTGAATCTCGTGTGATCTTGACATTCTCAGATACTAGCAGGAAGAACAGTGGTTCATCTCAGCCAGAGATTGGATAATCACAATTGAATTTTTAGCTTTAGTTCCTTTTAAAACTTGACTTTTACTTTGACAAGGAGTGGTATTAATTGGTGTGTGGTACCTGTACAAAGAGTATGAGCTGGACAATCATCTTTGTTGTACTCAGGATTTTTTCAGCACTGTTGTCTGCGTCACCTGGGTTGAAAATGTTTGGAGAAAACCTAACCTCCTGTGAGTGCTTTTTTTTTTTTTTTTTTTTAGTGGAATTTGGGTTAGGTGTTTCCAATGCTTTTAGAATTGAGATGTATGAATGCCAGAAGTTAATGCTGTGTCTTAAAAAGCAGAAGCATGACTTCTCCTACAGCAACAAAGCAGCTCAGCAGCCCCTGTTCATTTAAAAAGAATTCATTATGTGTTTCACTGTACGTTGAACCCCGGAGGTTTTGACTACAAGGACTGCTGTTAGTGACATTACCTCTACAAAACACAGATTCATCATACAATAATTTGGGTTGGAAGGAGCCTTTAAAGGCATCTAGTCCAACTGCCTGCAATAAGCAAAGACAGCTTCAAATAGACCAGGTTGCTCAAAGCCCCATGCACCCTGACCTTGAATGTTTCCAGGGATGGAGCATCCCCACCTCTCTGGGCAACCTGTGCCTGTATTCCACCACCCTCACTGTAATCTCTGGTGGTGACTGGCAGTCCTCTACCACTTGGGATCAGAATATCCCCACAGGTAATAACAGCAAGCTTTGGGATATGTGCTGGCTGAGTGGGCAGTAGCATATAGGTCCTGTCTTGGTCTTGTGAAAAGGTTCTCTCCTGAGACACCAGATGTGCTTAAGCTCTTGCCCTCCAAAGAGCACCATCTCTAAATTATGTAAACAAGGGGAAGGGGAAAGTCCATGTTGAGACATAATGTTTGGCTTTTCAGGAAAGCACAGCCATATCAAATTGATAGGTCAAATCCACTGATTAAATTGAAAGGACGCTGTTTTAATAGCAGTGTTTGCTTTTAAGCCTGTTTCAGAGATAGTTAATACTGAGCATGCAGAAAGGCAACCAGAATTATGTAGTAATGGTAGCTATGCTAAGAAATTGAGTGACCAGGCAAATTTCTACTGTAAATCACTGAACTTGGCCTGCTGTCATCTGCGTGAGATCTTATTGACCATTCTGTAGCATGCATCATTTGGAGCACACCTGCACTTGTTTGCATCCTAATCCAGTTATTCAAGACTGCTTTTGTTTTTTTAGAGGTCCTTGCCTGAGATAACTAGATATTAAAATTATTTTCATAGATAGTTGACTCTGTATCTTAATGAGTCAGCCATTAAAGTGATTGATTCTTTAAATCTAATACTTGGTGTTAGACATCTAATCTGATTAGAAACCTATTATCTCCACTAAAATATTAAACACATTCATTAATACCTGCCAAGAAAATAATTGTAATTGCAATTGAACCATTTTAATGGTGTTTTCTTGATTACTGGCCAAAACCCATAATTGTTCACCAGCTGTTCTGCAGTTGTTTCAAAATACTATTTCCAAAGTCAGCAGCCATGTTTTAGATGCTACCACTTTGCTGAAAATCACAGCTGGGGCAAGATTCTGCTTAATCATCTCTGTGAGGCCTCTGAAGAGAACAACAGATGTGACAAAGTATTAACATAATTATAGTTATTTATGAGACTTCCAACTTCATGAGTTTTGGGGAACCTATCCATTTATATTCAAATATGAATTTCTCCTTTTTCAAGAGTAACTGTAAAAAGGAGAGAGAAATCTGTCACCTGTTTTATGGAGCAGCACTTCCAAGGTATTTTCTAAGTACTGGATATCAGTCTGAGGACTCATCTGCCCAAGTATAAAGCAAGACTGAGATATCTGATTTTACATGGCTGGGATGCAAGTAGTTTCAGGTAAAAAGCCCAAAAAAGCCCCCAAACTCAGAGTAAACTTCTCTCACAAATTAAGGAAAAAAAAAAAATTCAAATGCCCTACACCATGACTCAGGGTCCGTTCCTCCAATACTAGCTAATGCACACAGCAGGGGCTCTAACTCCCAGGGCTGGTGAGGCAAACTGAGTTTCCAAGGTCAGTGGAGAGTTCCTCTGGGAAGTCTTCCTTGCCTAGCATGTGTCTCCTGCATTAGAGCAGGGGGGATGTACCTCCCTTGCCCAGTAGTCAGACTGCTGTTTTTCTGGACTGCTTTGCAATACACATGGCTACACCGATTGTTTTGAAAATCTGTGTACCTTTTTGAGGGTGTGGCATAGGGCAGTATTTGAGATTGCTTGAGCCAGAAGTTCTTCCTGGAAAAGTGGGATTTACAGTCCCGCTTTGATCGCCAGCATTAAGTGGTAATTTTAGCAGTTTGCATGGACTTGGGACTGACTTACGACTTTACTGTTGCCTAAACTAGTTTGCTTGTTTGATTTTTATACAAAGATTTGTTTAAAACTGCATATTAACCTACATTAGAAGGAATGTGGATGGAAGTGCAGTGGCACTTCTTCATCCTGATGAACTTCAGGAGCAGACATATCCAAGAAACTTCCACAGACAACCATATTATAACTCCATACTGAATAACTGAATGTGTTGATCATAACCAGTTGTGGCAGGACGACCGCCCTCTCCTTCTTCCCACCGAGGTGCACATACGTGCGATAACCTCTGAGGCAAAAACCCACCAGGGGTCACATCCTTGCACCCAAGGTCTGACCAGACCTCACACCAGAAGTCGGGAGGACAGATGGAAGATGAGATAAAAATATGTACGTGACAGAAGGCATGTCTTTTGTTCTATAAAAGTATCACAAAGCCGCCACAAAGTCAGAAATTTCTCTTGCATATTCTACGAATGTGTTCAGAGAGTTTCTCCCCGAGGTTTGCGCAGCCCCGTGACCCTACTTCTCCGGAGACTGAGAGTTGTAGGATCTGATGTATGTGAACATCCTTCAACAATTGGATGGTAAGATACATTGAATCCTAAATACACTATTTTTTTTCCCGCTAGCTGTATTGAATTAATAGTAACTGAAACGTGCACTGTATATTTAACTATTAATAGGTTTTCTTTTCTCTGTGTAGTACTATTCTGTTTTTAAGTCTCTTGTTTGTTCAATCTGTGTCTATTGAATAAATAATTCATTTTATAATAGACCGAATCGGCCATTATTAAAGATCCTGTGGATAAATTGGGTTTCTGGGGTGCAGGCCGCCTCAGAAGTTGCTATCTACTGCTATAGGCCTAAGCAGAGGTAGAAACTTATTTAAATCCATTCACAACACCAGTATGAGCTGAACTGTGAGTGGGCTGCTGTTTGTGCTCACAAGAGGAAGGCGACGAGCACACAAGTGTTGGTGGCAGGGAGGGTATTGCATTTTTGGGTGGCAGCCTGCATTCCAGCAGCTTAAGCTAATGATGGAGTCACAGTTTTGGTTAATATTTGACCCAACTATTTCCTTTGTGACTATCACATTCAAATGTTACTTGGAGCATAAATTAGTCCTTCAGTAGTGTTAAGGCTTGGGACGGTATCATAAAATAACAGCAGATTCGAACTCTGTTGCATACCAGGTATCAGTGTAAAAGTACATGGCTCAAAGTGTGTGGCTCAATGTATGTGGCAGGACCAACTGGTGCCCAGCCATGTTGTGGTGCCAAAAGTTTGAGTATTTCACTGCCAGTCTCAGAAATACATGTTTGGAATGATATTTCATACTGGGCTTCTTGGGACTTTTGCCCAGAGATGGAAATGCATACTTAATCTCAAAATACGTTGAAAATTGCTGTATCCGCATCTATGTCCTGAGTGGAATGGATGACAGAAGTTAAGTGTTATCTGGATGGTGAATTCTTCCTTAGACTTTCGTCAAAATCACATTGCTGTTTTCTTCACATTCATATGAAATTTGTATGTTGCTGAGAGGTTGCACTGCTGTGGTTACACTGTGGAAGCACTTAAGAGGCAGCTGAAGGTGTCAGTCCTGTCAGATTTTATTATTTTGGGGGAAGAAATCCCAAGCAGAGCTCCTCCATCTAAAATGCACATCTGGAACATTTTCAAATGGATATGATTTTGTTGATGAGCTAAGGGGAACAAAAATATGTGACTTCATGATGGTTTTATCTTTCTAATACAAAAAAAGGTGTACATTTTGCAGTGCTAGAAATTGTTACCTAAATGTTCTTTGTATCCTGTCTTCCCAGGAAGCAGAGGGTATCATTCATCTAATGGAAGTTTGTCTTAATGGCATTTTAGGGCAATATTAGGGAACACTGTTGTGTGTACTAAGCACTCTAAAAATACAGGAACTGCATAAATGACCCAAATATTTTGTAGCTTTTTCCCAGAGAAACATGTAGAAGCAGGACTTTGAGCACATAAGCATTCTATTTGGGAGACCAGTTGTAGCAATTCTTATGATGATCTGACTGATGGTAGACAAGATTTTTCCAGAGGCCATTTTGCAACGTAAGTATTTATCAACTCATGTTTTTAATTGGCTGTGCTATGCTGAATTTTGCATAGACATTAATACACTAAGGTAAGCAATGAAATACATAAAACTCAGCAGTTTCTTTCTTTTTTTCTTCTTTTTTTCTTTTTTTTTACTTTTTGGAAACAATTTGTGTATATGCATTCCCGAATCTCATCATTAAGATAGAAAATACTGAAATATGTGTTGATTGACAGTTTCCAGCAGCACCAATGTGGGAAAAGATGCTTTTCATCAGCCCCACATATAATAATTGTAATTCTCATTGAAATTCTTTCTGTAAATAGGTCGATGCTGGGAATATAGTTTGAGAAACTCACAAGCTTTCCTGAAAGTTATGATTCCCATGATGGCTATAAATTACAAAACTCATGTTAAGTGCCTTAGAGTTCTCAGAATACAAATGCAGATTTTTCCTTCAGATGCTTACTGACATTCTGCATCTGCAAAGTTTGTTACTTCTGCACAGAACAGAAAGCAAATATAAAATTGCTACATTTTTGTGATTTTATACATGTTTAATTCAACAACCTACCAATCTGTAGAGACCATTTATGGTATCATTGATGGTATTTCTATATACAGACTGACTTTAGCACAGTGTTATTTTTGTGTGAAACTGTAGTTTCCTCTCTTAGGTTACATCAGCTTAAGCACTAGATGTGTACCACTGTGTCCCATCCAACTGATGGGACACAGTTTCCACCATCCTGAAGTAACAAAGGATAAATCTTCTACTTTAATTAGGAAAAATTAACTTTGGGACTGTGTTTTCCTGTGGCACTAATGTGTTTTATGTGAAAAGCTCTTGATTAAGAAAACCCCAATCAGGTTCCTGACAATATAGAAAGCAGGTTTATGTATCAGAATATGTATTGCTTTCAAATGTTTTAAAATGTTTTAAAATTAATATTTAAAAATCACATTAATTTTAAATATAAAAAAGGTAAATTTTTTATTTTTCCTGATAAGTCTATTACCAACTCAGCAACATCACTCTTGTGACACAGATGAAAAAGCAGGCTAATATAAGGCTGTGTGAAATACCGTGGTTACACACACAAAGGGCAGAGAATCATCCACTGTACCTCTGGCAACATAAAAAAAGAAGAACAGCAATAATGCTGTGTTTTTACATTGTTTTATTACTTAGCATTTGGTTCTTCCTAAGAAATACATTGCCACTTCATTCTTCTCATTAATAACTTTTCTTGCAAACCTTGTTTGGAGAGATTGAAGGTGTGAAGAGATTGAAGAGCACCAAATGTGAAGAATACACAAGAGACTTAAAGTTTTGCACCTGTCTCCAGCTGTTTTCCTGCCTTCAGCACAGATGTAAGTGGTGAGTCCCCAGCACCTGCCAGCAGTGCTGGTGCTCCATCATGGCACCACTGCTCTGAACTGTGGTATCTGGAGAGAGGGAAAATCCCATGTGAGAGAGGCACACTTTTCTCTCTGCTTCATAGTCCCAGAGCTCACCTTCCGCATCTTTGTATCACTCTCTTTTCATTTACTGGTTTTAATTCTGTGGACACAGTAGTGAAAAAAGGTGTGTAATATTGGTGACAAAAAGGAGAAAAGAACCATGAAGCTGTTAAAATTCTATAAATGGATGATAAATAATGCTCAGTTTTCTATGTAAAACCTTGCATGCCATATCTACTTAAAATTCCACTCCCTGGGATAAATGTTTAGAATAGAATGAAAGAAGAAGGGAAAATTAAATTGCCTCTTGTTGTCTTATGTTATGAATAACTCATTGGCTAGTGTTACTGAGACATAAGAGAATAGGAAGTATCTGCACATGTTTTTATTTAATTTATGTACATACGGAAATCCTGTAATAATTTTCTTGGGTTTTGTTATATGGTGTTGTCTTGCAATTTTACAGCCACGACTGAGAATCCAAGCTCCCTACCATTGCAGCTGAAGAGGCAGAGGCTTTTTTGTGTGCGTCTTTTGGGGGGACTTGCTATCAGTCTGATTTCTGTTAAAGATTGTTTAATTAAAATATAATTGCAGAGGAAATGGTGCTAATTAGCATACACGTATTCTCACAAAGTGTAGTTTATTCCCATTCTTTGTGGACAAGAGTATGAACTGGATCTCTTACAGCCATCCTGGAAACACTCCCAATGCAAGGGCTCTCTCCTGGAACCTTGTGCCAGGCTGCAAGCAAAGGAAAGGGAAAAGTCTTTGGTATATTCCCTGGTATATGTTTATTCTTATCTTTCAATCTGGCAAGCACACACAGTTCTTGCATGTTTCCTGTGGCCCAAGTATTGGATTTAAGTGAGGTAAATGACTTTACATTTTCCATTTATGATAGAGGAGTTGCATCCCACATTAACAAGACTTAAGTACATCTGTGCACTGTAACACACTGATTATATATGTTTCCTGGCTTATATATAGGCAAAACATATGAAGAAACAGTGGAAACTCTTTCATTCAGAAGTCAAAGCTTTGCAGTTGTAAGTTGATTTTATGTTTTGGCTTTTCCTTTTCACATTAACTTCTTGCCAAACTGCATGTAAACCTCCTTTGTCTAGAAAACGCAACCTTTTCAAGAGTAAAATATTTCAGGGGTTAGCTGAAACCGGTCTTAACAGTGCTATTCTTCTGGCTTCATGCCTATGGAAGTGATTAATGGTTGGAATTTATGTCACAGAGCACATAATAATTTGTTAGAAGAAACTGGATTCAGTCACAGCACAGGCATTTTTCTCTTCCTGTCATTATATTTTGTGAGGACTTACTTATTTCCTGCAATCTCAGCTCATGTGAAGAAGAGAATGATAAAATTTCTGCATAATTTTTCTGAGAATACATTTATACTCCAGATGACCTTTGGAGTAAATTTGAACTATTAGATTTTCCCACATATTTATAGCTCTGACTGTGCGTCTTTGCCAGCAAATCTTACAAGCTTTATCCACCAAACATTTATTTATGGTTAAAAACCAATTTGCACTGGGTATACTATAGAAAAAGTTCAAAGCCATTATATTTGAATTTAAGTTTTAATTTATAGTCTTGGTTTTCTCTGTATTGTCATCAGGAAATGTTACGTTCAAATTCATAACACATTTACCTAAGTGAGTCTTTACTTCATTCAATGCCTTTCTATGCTGATAACTGTTGTCTGTGAAAGTGATTTTCCTGCGACCACACTGGCATATATAAAATACTGGTCTTTTCCTTCCTACTGAGCAATCAAGGGTTCTAAAGGTACCCAGTGCCTGGGTTTCTTCACCTGAGCTTACTTGAACTAGATGGATATTCTCATAGAACGAGCTGTTTTACTTTATATTAAGAAAAATAGTGCGGAAGTCTTAATTGGCAAATAAATATTGGCACTCCCATATTGTGTCAGACTTTATAAAAATGTTTGCTTTTACTATATGAGGTATCCTGATGTTGATTTCATTAAAACAGATTTCCAAAGAAAAAAATGTTTGCTGGAGAGTGCTTTTGGTTTGAGAATTTTATCTGGGGTTTTTTTAGGATTTTCTGCTTCCATGTGTGGCTATGCTGTGCTCTGTGCATCCTGCCACGCCATGCTGTACTGGTTACTTCTAGCCTGGACAATATCCATGGAAGCTGTTTCCCAGTTGATCCCACCAAATGAGGATCCTGGGGAAACCTCAAAGGTAGAGAAAGGAGGGACAATTGTGTGTGATTGAGCAGAGGCCTCCATGGAGCAATACCTGGATGCAGAAAGTCTTGGGACAGAGCATGCTGGGCAATACAGCTGTGTGACTGGCGTGAAGCATGGAAGAAGGGCTGCTCTCCAAAGATTTACATTAACTCATGGTTTCCTCGAGCAATGACCATGAAAGCCTGTTAAGGCCCCAATTCACCAGTGCCATTAAGAAATGTTTCTTTTTAAACATACCTTTAAATCGGGTCTCAAAATACACATTTAAGTGCTCTGCTGAACTGGGGATTAAGTGTAACACTTGTGTTATCTTATAGGTTACGTTTATGTACCACAGGCATTGAAGAGATTCTTACTCTGATGTAAGAAAAGCAGCAGAGGGCAGACAGACAAAAAATTATTTAATCCTGCCATGTACAGAAGAAAAGCATTTTCAGCACCTTTTCAAGATGTGTGACAGCACATAATCTCCCATGTCTCTGCCAATACTTTTATAATTGCACTGAAAATGGATTTTCCCTGTCAACATTAGCTGAGAAACCCTTGTTGCCAATAATTGAAACCTGCAATAGCAATAACTTTTTCTTCAGATTAAATGGAGTTTGAAAGCCTCCAGTACAACTTGATGTAAAACACTCTGTTACTGATGGTGTTTATACCAATCCAATCTCTTCAATGTGTGTTTTAAGCATTTCTTTTTTGTAAAGGTAAGAAAAGAATCCATTAAGGGTCTTGATATTGCAAATAATTCTATATTTCTTTAGCAGTTGTGTCATTATTTTCTACTGAAAAAGAGTAATATGATCTTCAACCCCTCTGAAAATGTTGAACAGTTATTTCTTAATTTTGGTGACAAAACTCAGCTGGGTGGCATTTAATGAAGAAAAACAAATGAGGCCATTCAGGTGGAGGGAATGTAGATTAATCTATATATCAAAGCCCTTCAGTGAACATCCAGTCTACATTCAAAACCAGAAGGGTAGCAATTATCATATGGTGCTTTTTTTAAGATTGACATCTATTGTTGTGCTTTTCAAAGTGGAATTTTTATCTTATACAGAGTACCTGCTTAGTTAATGCCTCTGTTTTTGTAATGATGGTTTCTCTCTATACTAGCAAATTTGTTTGAATACTTTAATAGAAACAGCCAATATTGTTCAGTATTTGCATACTATCCAGATCTGCACTATGATTTGTGACAGAACTGCAAGGTATGTCATAGAAATGACATTTTCATACATGCTGTGTAGCATTCATACACAGAGCAGTAGGAACCAGCATGGCATGACATGTGTTTAGAAAGCAATGGCTACAAAGAATGTAACTGTTTAATTCTCTTAAAAACTTCCAGTTTTAAAATGTTTGGATAATAAACTGGCTTACTGTTGTCCAGTTGCCTAGTTTGATGAAGAGCTCTCAGCAGAATGAAAGGCATTAAAGTGGACCCCATTTCAGCTCAGCTGGGGGCTTTCGGTCTGTCCCCAGCCAAGTCGTAGGTGACCCTGTCCCCAGCCTTGTCCCATCCCTGCCTGGCTGTGGACCCTGTTCGCCCAGACCCTGACTTGCAGACAGTCCAGCTGGGCCCCAGACCCAGTGTGTCACCACAAACACGTCTGGCAGTGGGCTGAGGGGTGCTCTGGCTGCCCCCCAGCCTGCTTGCTCCCTTGCTGGGCTGGTGGGATGGGCCCAGGCCTGTTCACCCTCATGGAGATCCTGGGCAGGGAGTTCCACATGGCTCCCTGCGCCTGGCAGTGACTGTGCCTGCTCAGTCCTTCCCTAAATATCATACAACTGAAACTTTGATCCTCCTCAAATGTTTGTTGAGTTCAGTGAACTCATGAGTGTGAGTCATGGTGCATCTGCAGAAGATCTGTTGTAAAATGAGAGGCTGAATTTTGCAATTTCAACCATGCTTGAAACTTCATGGCTATTCTCAGTTATAGGAAAAAAAATTGAGCTAGAGTTCATGGTAATCACTTCTGTCTTATCCACATAATGTGAATTCAGATGGATGGATTTTACAGGAACCAATATACAAAGATTGGCTTTTTGCATGAGGCCAAGTATTTAGAATTTAAGGTCTAAGAGGAATTTGGTTTGGGAAGTTATGAACAGCTGAAGAGAGAATTTAGAATGGAAGACACTATTACATTAGCCACGCACTACTACTAATAAATACCAAGCAGTGCAGTCGGGCACTGGCCCAGCATACGCTTATTTCAAGCATCTGCTCATCTTGAAAATATTTAAGGAATCTCACTGAAAGTGATAGACTTTTTCTTCTTCTTCTTCCAGCACATACATAAGCAGAATTGCTTCATTGGAGCTATAATGCACAATACAACACTAATATAAGAAACAGGAAGGATTTGATACATTAAGAAAATATAAGCATTGAATTTCTTTTGCTTGATTTTTTCACCCTCCATCTCTCCTCTCCCTTCTCACCTTTTTTCATATGTAAACTATATATATACATCTATATATAATTCCAATACAAACATACTTTTGGATAACCACATTCAACGAAAATTATTGGATTTTTCTGTGTCATGCCTGAGATCCCAAGTGGTAGTTCATATTTGCACTGAAAGTACAGAAACAAGTAAGTTCTGGAGATAAACAAAGAAGTTATTGAAAAAGGCCAAACCTATAAAATTACATCTAAAGCTATGGAATTGCAAGTATCAACTTCTGTAAACTAATCCTTTTTTTTTCTGAATTATCTGATTGGTAGGGGAGATGACCATAATTTTTTTTTTTGTTTTTTTTTTTGATTTCTTGTTAAATATTGTGCAATGATTTTACCATTATAAGGAATTTAAGCAAGCAATAAATAATAAAATATTTTTAAACCCTATTAAAATATACTTAATATCTATAGTTGGTTATTCCTAGTTTATTAATATTTTACAATCTCAAAACTAATGTAGCTTTATTTTATATTATTTTAGGCTATAATGGAAGTTTTGACAGGCTTTGAAAAAGAGATAAAGAGTCCAAAACATTATCTTGGTGAGAGTCATAATTCAAAATGGCACACTATGTTTCTAATTTTATTATTTTTAAATGTAACTAGGTTATACTTTTTCTAGCGAGAAAGATGTGATGGTGAACATGATGGAGAAAACTAAGTTTAAAATTCATGCCTTGCAAATGCTTGGTCTAGTACATCAATATACGTCATGTGCAAAGCTGAGATCCACCATGGGAGAAGTTTGTATGAGACAATAGCTTTTATGATCAAAATAATGTTTTACAACAAATAGGAGAAAGTCAGGACCAGGATCAAAAGCTGGGCACAAATGACAGCATGGTCTTTCCCAATTAAAATCAAATACCAGCAATAGAAGATGGGAAGATGATGAAATGTATATAATTAAATATATTTTTTTCTATATATTCACTGGGCTTTCCAAAATCCCCATTCATTTTCCCTGTCACATGCTATATCAGGACTATATGGATTTGGGCACCAGTACTGCTAACGTGCTGCTCAACACAGATGTCTGTGTGTGGAGTGGGACGAGCTCCCAGCCATGGTGTAATACTCTGGAGCAGTGCGTGTGGACCCTGGCCTATGCAAGAATCATCCAGGATTCTGGTTTTAAAGACTTGCAGTACCATAATGGTGAAATGCCTTCACTTTTTCCACTTACAGTGCAATCCTTGTAGATCAAGGTGGCAGCAGATAAAAATATTTTTGCGTATAAAGTTGAAACATCACATAGCTACAAAACTGTATGAAAAAACAACTGTCTTAAAGATCATAGGATCCCAGGACAAATCAGCTGGCAGGGACCTCTGGAGAGCTCTAGTCCTACTGCCTGTTCCAAGCAGGGTCAGCTGGAAGATCAGACCAGGTTGCTGGTTTTCCGTATGGCCAGTCTGAACCTCTTCTTTCAGCTTACACCCCTTCTCTCTTGTTCTTCCACTGTGCACTGGAGGGAAAAACCGGTCTCTGTCTTCTTGAGAATCACTGCATAGGTAGTGGAGAGCTGCTGTAAGGAGCCCATGAAGCCGTCTCTTTCTGAGGATGAAACAGCCCTGGCCTCTTAGACTCCTCTCATGGGGCAAGGATTAACCATTGTGGTGACCCTTTGCTAAGCCTACTGCAGTTCATTGGAACATCCTTCTCGACCTCGGGAGCCCAGATCTGGATGCAGCATTCTAGATGCAGTCCAAAAATAATTTGATTTTATTTGGATCATGTCTCTGATCTGTCTCAGTGCAAAAGCATTTGTGCCAGCAGGTGGCACAGAGGAAGCCCAGGCTGGCAGGGGCAGCGAGGAGAGCAGAGGCTGCCCGTGCCGGCAGCTGGAGCGCTCAGATCTGCTTAGACAGCTCGGTGCGGTGCTGGGAAAGGTGTCGGCTTGGGGCTGCCCGTGAGGAGTGTCTTCTTGCATTGACGAGGCTCTCCTGTCGCCAATGAGTTTCCGATCCCTCTTTTACCCCATTTTTTGTGCAACTCCTTCCACATAAGAATTGTGTTTCCAGAAGAAAACCTCAGGTGGCAGTAGCACCATAGCTTTTGGAATCGGTCCTTGTCTTGAGCAGTTCTTCCTTCTCCTATCAGCCATTAGGGCTCGTTAACGCTTGTGCTTAACATCATTAGCCAATCGTCAGCTGATGGAAGAGTGAAAGTGTTTTTCCCTGACTGATTTAGTGATGTGCAGATCTCATTTGGAAGTCTTGCATCCATGTTTTATGTATTCATACAAACGATGCATATTTTTATATAATGGTGTCAGCTGAATTTGGGTTACGTAGGGTTGATAATGTGTTTGATTTGATTTAAATCTCTCAGAGCACTCTCTGAAAGGTTTCCTGTCTCCTTTAAGTTAGGTTGTCATCCACTTTCTATTTTCCTATATGTGACCACATGTGATCAAAAAGGAGGCAAGCAGGTAATCAAAGATCACTAAAAGGGCAGCAGGGAATACAGGTCGGAGGAATTTGGGAGTAGAACAAGCAACAAAAAGCTGAAAGGAAACATGGTGAGGGAGGAAAAAGCTTGAGCCTGCTTGGAATATGAGTTGTTTCTCTCAGCTCTGCTTTTGGGGGTCCTGAATACCTGCTTATTTGCTTGAACCCTTACACTGATTCAAGACAGAGTGTCACAGAGATCAGCTTTGGGATTTCTCACTTGCAATGATTCTCCATCTAATTGGGTTTTTTATGCATTGGACGCTAGAAAATTCTCCCTATACTCTTAGTTTCACTGCCAGTCAGCCACAATCTTTGAAGTCTTTCACACTGTTTCATCTTTCAGGCTCCTGCTCTCGAAATATAACTGTAGAAAACAGTCAGCACCAAAACTTTCTGTTGCCTCCTCCCAAAACAGAAAAGTGAACAAAGAGCATTCCTCTTGAGCACAGTGGTTCTGAAGTCACATTACTGCAACTGAGCAGAAAAAGAAGACAGTTAAAGAATCAGCAGAAAAATTGCCACTGAAAGGAGAGCGGCGATGCATTATTTCTTCACTCTAGCCCCAAAAAGACAATGCCTCCTGATCCCTCTGGGAGCTTGCAACCTTTTTTTACCTGGCTGCAGCACTAGAACAAGATCTTCATGGTCTTATGGGAGTGAATAATGGACACTAAACGGTATTATCTCCTTCTCCACTGGAAAATAAAGAAAATAGTAATTTTATTCAGTTTTAATGGACTCTGATGTATTTTTGATACATCCACTCTATTTGATAGTTATTACAGCAGGGTCTTCGATACTACAGTGACCTTCTGTTTATGTCACCTTGGCCTGATTTTGACACAGGTTAAGTCACTATTTGGAGAAGCGCATGGATGTAAAGGGACTGCTGCCAAGTAGAGATAACGCCACTACCCACCATAGCTTGCAAAATGCCTCCAGGAAGCAGATAAATTAGGATGCTGTGTAGTGTTAAGATGCTGGTGGCATCTCAAAGCTGGTACTTTATTTCAGAGTGGTGGGTGAGCTCAGTAGTCTGGTCTCCCAGGTCAGCATCCTACAAACCATGCAGCAGGTGGGTAGGTGAGCAAGGCCTGGTGTCTAAGATGGTGCCCTGAAATGCAAAGGGTGCCTATGGAGCAAGCCAGCTGGAACACCACCTTGTGTATTTTAGCTCACTTGGCAGAAATACAGGCACGTTCTCACATTGTGTCTAGAGTGATGTCACACCTGAGCAGATCCTCCTTGAGTCCCTGTTCCTCAGATCATCCAGGCTGTGACCCATGAGAGGTCCCACAGGCATCAGCAGGGCTACTCAACCTGTGACACAGCTGAGGACAGCCGCAAAACTGGGTGGGTCTCCTGGAGCAGTGCTGCTGAATCCTGGTGCAAGTGGAGCAGGGGTCTAACTCCAGGACCAGCTGCTGAGCCCATCCTCTTCCAGCACCTCAGCACTCACTCCAGAGCCTTCTTGCATGGACCTCCAGTGTTGGTGTATAGCAGATAGCATCTTTAGGCAAGATGGTAGGCAATTTTGCATCACAGGATTTGGGATGAAGAGTAAAAGAAACTCACCATAGCATTTACTCCCACAGTAACAGTCTTCTAAAAACATCAGTTATTTTTAAAATTAATTATTCACTGGAGATCATTTAATGTCATTTTATAAATGCAGTCTAATTAAAATACAATTACCAGTCTATTAAATACCTGATTTGCCCATTTTTCTTTAGGTTTATTATTATGAAGCACAGTATTTTAAATCCTGAGTTGGCCTCAGCACAGAGTTTATATTAATGTATAATTGTCGGATTTTGCTGATATTGTGAGGAAAATGGTGAGATTTCCCTGGACAACCTAATGAATATTTTGCACAAACTGATTGTCTGCTGTTTTAAGGTTGCGTAACTTCTTCCAGTTTTGGAAGAAATAATTGCAAAGCTTCCAGAACTGCATGCATTCATTACTTGTCAATTTGTACTTTTTAAAATTTGGGTGTATTACAAGGTCGCCTGTCCTCCCATACAATGTATTTTGTTCTTGCATATTTTGAGGGAAGTTTCTATGAAGCATCAACGAAGTCACTGTAAAATAAGGCCATCTACATGGGCTTGAGGATAAGAAAGCCGAATTAATTAGAAAGGAGAATTTTTTTGATTAATCTGGAGTGTACAAAGCAACTAAAATTGGGATCTGGCATGTGTGCGGGGTTTTTCAGTTGCAGTGGGAGGACACTACAGAGTCATAAATGGATGTAAAAACAGGAGCCCCAGGCAAAGGTTGTTTTCCTGCAATGCATGATAGCGAAGATGGATGAGGAAGTCCAATGTCAACTGCATCCTCTGCAGTGGAAAGTTTTAGAGCTGTTTCAGCAATGAAATAGTGTCGGTGCTCAAAATGGAGCAAACAGTGCTGCAGACAGGCTTTGGGTGCTTTTATGAGGTAATACTGAAACCTGTCCAGATCAGGTCCCCATGTTCCAGCAGTCAAAATCCACCTGCTCTGCTGCTGGGCTCCGCTGGGCGGATGCAACGGTGGGAACTTCAAACAGGAAACATCAGAGCAAATTCTTGCTGTAAGCTGCAGGGAACATGGGCCTTGAGACACCAAAGTAGCTGCCAGGAGTCTGTGTATGATTTAAAACCAGAGCTATGGTGCAAGTGCACCTTCAGACTAGTATGCCCCAAGGAAGCATGTACACAATTCCAGGTATGTAATTACTTTCTCCAACTTCAGCAAGACTTCTCAAATGCTTGATATTTTGAACATGTTTAAAGCATGAACCAGTGTCACAAAGCTGTGACAGCTTGACATCTCATGCATGAGTGATTTGTGACAGAGGTGTCAGAATGGCCAAATGCTTTAAAAGGCTCTGTTTTTCCATCGTCTCTTCTCTGGTGAAAGGGGGAACATCATTCTCCAAAAAGACCTGGGTTTAGATTGTGTATTTTACAAATACAGATGCAGTAATAATATTAGTTGGCACACGTATATATGCATTCTTTTCTCTCTATATACTTACATTTAATACCTGTACAGAGGAACAGGAAAATCACAGAAATGCAACTCAGGGAAATAAATGAGACACAACAGTCAAGACAGGCTGTGGTCCAGAGCTTACAGTTAGAAGGTACAGCCAGTGCTTCACTGATTTCAGTCAGACGGCACATGCATTCTTTGCAAATCAATATTTTAAATAGGATACAGTGAAAGGAAAGACATAAGGAAAACAAAAAGAGCACAAAATATAGTACAACACAGAGATCGCTGTCTGCTAAGGGATAGGAGGGCCACCATTTGACCACTATAAAAAAATTGGAGGGGAAAATATGACCTTTCCAGTCAGTGAAAGCGGCAGTGTAAAATCAGAGTTCAAAGCACAAAAGATCACATCACATATGTGCAATTAAAGCTTCCTAGAAACATTGGGTTGTAGTTTTCAAACTATATACTCTGAGGTACAGGGCAAACTATGCAAACTATGCAAAAAAAGAAAAACCCAAAAAAACCAGGTAATTGAAAATATGGACAAGTATAAAAATTCTGTTAACTAAGATTAAGTGGAAGGTTTAGGATTTCATGAAATCCTTTACTTAAAATCCAACTGCTATTGACTGTAAATTTTAGACAAGAGTCCATTTTTATTGCCTACACTCTTAATGGTAAAGAACTCACTAATTTCTGGGAATTGGAACTAATTTTTAGGAACAGGCCTATTTAACAAGTGTTCATGTTGAGATCCACCAATCCATTAAATGCATTATGCTGGCATCGCTTTAGCCAAGTCAAAATGTCATGCTAGGTCATATCTCATACAGATACCCACATGCCTGGCATTCACACCACTCCCTTGAATTCAGGTGGAGCTTAGAAAAAGTATTAGGCAAAAATTGAGAAAATATGCTTAAAGAAGTGCCAACTGTATTGCCAGCCTATTCAAAATGAAGCCTTAAAGTGTGAAAAAAGATTAATTCCATCTGAAGAATGGGAGGGAAGGAAGGAAGGAAGGAAGGAAGGAAGGAAGGAAGGAAGGAAGGAAGGAA
>VZTJ01003728.1:385214-398284 GCA_013397795.1 Orthonyx spaldingii | reverse complement strand
AGGAAGGAAGGGAGGGAGGAAGGGAGGGAGGAAGGAAGGAAGGGAGGGAGGGAGGAAGGAAGGGAGGGAGGGAGGGAGGATTTGCTCCTTGCCCAGAATAGTGGGCAGATTGTGCTGGGAGAAACAGAAAGGTATCATTTCTAGTAACATTAATATAAATATTTCCTAGCTGAGGTTGGCTCGTCACACAAGAGGGCAGTCCATGCTTCCCTTCCCCCACCTTCTCCTCTCCCTCCTCGCATCTCTTCCAGCACAGCAGATTCCAATAATAAACCCATCACTGTGAAAGCTAGATGTCATCCAAATTCATTTGCTGCAGCGTTTGATCTATCCTTTGCTTCAAGATATAGGTTTCAGAGTATTTTATGAGATGCACTTCACAGTTTTGTACCATACAAGACATTCTGCAGGTTTTTATGAGCTGCATTTTATAAAATTTTATCAAATGTTATGTAGAATATTTTAGCAATAATCCCTTTTTTAGGGGCTCAATTCCAGTACAAGCTTGCATACATATGAAAGTCCACAGAGAAAATGTGAACATCCTCAAAACACTGTTAACACTTAACTTTCCAGATGATCTTTGCTGGGCTTTTTTGCAATGGAGCTGGTACAGTTCACAGGGAAACTAAAATGGGATATTAAGACGCAGCAACTGCTTTACTGTTTAGCTTTACAAAGCAGCGATGTCTCAGTTCATTCAGTGTCCTCTGCACTGCAGAGGAGGGATGATGGGCTGAATAGCATCACCTTATTCCTCACTGACCTCCCCTTGGCATCCTTGAACAAGCAACATTTTGTTTCCAGGTCTCCTCAACAACTGACACAGCCTCTCTTTAGTGGACTGACTGTTCAGGTGCATTTGCAGCTCTGACTCTTCTCGCTGTGATTATTTGTCTCCTCCAGTGCTAGGCAGAGCACATCCCACTGTGCTGCCAGCTCCTGCACACCTGCAATCCACAGCCAGCCCTCCACCTTTCAGACACACCCAAAGTACCACAAGAGCTCATTACATCAGAGATTTGGGCATCAACCAGTTAGTGTCACCCACCTAATGCTGGGAAGAAATTAAGAAGTGCCACCTGTAAACTGTGGGAATCTTTTTTTTTTTGTCACCGAAATGGAACACAAAACCCAGTTATTATTTGTTAATATTCTCAGCTTGTATATAAACCCATGCACAGGTAACATCCATCTCAGCTTCTCTGCGGCCTAGGGAGGGAAGGGGAGGATATCTGAAGATCTCCTTGCAGTCACAGGGAAACAGGACCAGGTGCTTAGGAGAAGCAGCACTTCTCCAGTCTTTTCCAAAGTCTGGGTTTCAGATCTTTGGGGCCACATTGCCTGGGCTTGGCCAGCTGAGAAAAGCCTTGCCTGAGAAGCGCTGTGGTGCAGGAGTCCCTGCACATCTGCAGATGGACATCTTGGACATGCACCTGCCACAAGAGGTCATTTTCTGTAGAGTTCTTTGGAAGAGTCAGACCAGTCCCATTTAGCAAACTCACTATGAAATATTCAACTTTGTGTTTAATTTTTTAAGTCTTTTCCCATTTGTTTAATGGAAGCTGAAACACTGCCATCACTGTCAAGCCCAGGAGCGGTGTTGCTTTGCCAGATCTTTTTTGGGTTTGCAGAAAATGGCAATATTCATACTTGCATTACAGCAGCAGAAAGTAAAATTGAACATGGCATTTACATTTGCACCACGAAAATTCAGATCACTGAATGCAACATGAGAGTTATTTAAGGTCATGATAATCTAGACATGCACCCTGCTGGCCTTGTGCTAAGCCAGTTGTTTTGAAGGACATGCACTCTTAAGAGTTTCTGCAAAGAAAAGGAAAAAAATGGTGACAAATAAAACCAATTCACTCTGAAAGAAAACCAAACAAAAGCAATGTTGAATAAGAAGATACATACAGTACATTTTCCTCCATTAATCAAGGGGGAAAAAAAAAAAACCAACCCAAAAAAATTCAGGGTTAGTTTTTGATAATTTATTCCTTTTTGATAATTTATTCCTTTCTGTCTGTTATTTTTAAAATGTCTGCATTAGTAACTTTCTTCTCAGACATCAATTGCTATTCATTACTTGGTCATGTCATTGAAAACACGAAAAACCTTAGATAATAAATTCTTCTATTGGAAGATGATAATGAATTAGACTGTCTTTAATAACACTGTGGCAGAAGATCATGAAATATATAAGAAGCATCTTCTAATAGAAATTGCACTACATTAAATCTATAGTTTTGGTGGTCATCTTGTTTCAAGCTGAGATCTACGCTTACAGAGTATTGAGCCATTGTGAGCTTTGTCCATCTTCACAAGCACTGTAAATTTTGGGAGAAATTGTTTCTAAGGTGGCAGAAATCTGAGAAAAGCATTTTGAAGAAAATGGTCTCTCATTTATTAATATAACAAAGTGAGTCAGATGGCTTAAATAAAAGAATAACCCTGGCAGCTGCCGAGCTCTTACAACTGCTGTTTTAAATCAAACGGGAAGGAAAAACCCAATATATAAAGTCAGTGACAAGCAGGAATCAGTAAAGTCAAGAGTGAGAACACAGGGAAAGTGGGACATGCAGCTATTGCAAAGGCAAGCAAGCAGGAACATGCCAGTAAGGCTTCTGCTGTTGACACTGTTCTCTATTTTATATGAATATTTAATCCCAATTAGGCTTTTTGATTCTGTGCCAGTAGTCACTGATGTAAAATGCAAGCACAGTATACTTCAGGAGCATACCCTGGTAGATCTGCTGATTAGCTAAGGGATTTAGGAGGAACATGAGGGATGGTCATCAAAAAAGTCAAACTCCTCAAAATTAGCAAGGTAATGAATTCTGTTCTGGTAATTCTGGACCTGGGTAATATTCCAGAGCTATGGGAAGTAAGAAATGTAACTAGCATTCAGTGATTCAAAGATGAAAAATACATCTTAATCTTTCAAAAATGTGACATAAAATAATTGCTTTAGACAGCTTTGAAGAGCTCTATTGGCACACTACTACAGTTTCTGGCTTTCCAGACTCTGGTTTCAGCTCAGGAGGAACTCAGCTGCAGATGCAAAGCTTTGTGAGCCCCAGACTCTTCTCCCACTCCAGGGATCACACTGATGAGAGCTGACACTCCAGATTTTGGGCACTGAAACTGACCTTGGAGCCCTGCCCTTGTTTCACGCAGATGCTGCTGCCAGGAATTGTATCAGGGCCATGTGTGAAGCCGAGAGCTTGATGAGGAGGCCAGCAAGGAACATCTACCAGGGTGCTTTGAGGGTTATGTGTGATCTGAAATCCTGCCCATCTTGGGAGATAGGCATATACATCTGCTTGGAGCCTGCAGCTCAGGAGAGAGGCTTGAGGAACTTATCTGGTATGAAAGAGCCACTGTAAATGTCCACTGAGACCCTGGGACCTCACTGCCCTGGACCAGTGCTCAACATCAGGCTTTCATCTTGCTCCTTTTCTTTTACTTTCCACCTACAAATCTTTGATTTTACTATGGCATTAGGTATCCAGGAGGGCTGCTGAAGCAGACCCCATGGGGAAGTTAGGAGGAAAACCACCCCAGCTCTGAATCCTCACTGAGCTTTGGGCAGAGACATGGAAAGCTTTGAAATAAATAAGCTAGGTACCCAGGGTAGTTCAGTAATTCCAGAATGAGGGAATTACAGAGGGGGTTTGAGTTGTAATTTTGGTTTTATGTCCCTAATCTTTGCTTAAATTCAGGTTCCTCCCAAGACTTTAAATCTGACTCTAAATTGAAACACACTGCTACAGGCTCTTTCCTTGCTATCAGCTGAAAAGCAAGGGCTCTGGGAAGTTGTCTGGGGAAAGGTAAATCTTTTCTATCACACTGAGCTACTGTGGATGCCAAATAGAATGAGGCAGCTTTAAAGGATTTTCCCAAGTCAGCTCAGAAAAAGTGATTATATAGGATTTATGAAGCAGCTTCTCATAAATTTAATAATGACTCACCATTTCCTCCACTTGCTAGATTGCTTAGCACTGACTTGGATACTCTGATAGAGCAGCATTAGTAAGAAACCATATGATTTATCTTGAGGTAGTGTTTCATTCTCTGAAGATAGTTCACATCTCTGATATGAGAATGAAGGAAAATAATGCTTGCATAATAGAAGGTATATATATGGTATATTCAAGAAATATTTTTAACTGCTGTTCTCAGCACTGTTTCAAACAACTCTGGATTTCTCCCCTTAACCCTGTGACAAGTCCAGAAGACAGCCAAAATGCCCTGAGTGTAGGTAACTGATCAGAGAGTCTCTTTAAGGTAAAAGAATTTAGGTAATGCTTCTAAACTCTCCTGTCTGCTTGCCTCATCATGTTTAGCATGAATGCCCTTCACCTGTGTCATTGGGAAAATTGGCCAGTTCAGGTTAAAATGCTGTTGCAAGCTAAATTCAACTGACCAGTACTCAGGAGCAGTGAGTCCTGGGAGAGCTGTGTGTCTGGCTTCACCTGCATGGAGGCTGACAGAGCAGGAGAAACAAATGGGCTGTGATAACATCTGGTCCATCTGACCACAGCCTGGTCTCAGCTCCAACATGTACGTCCATGGCAGCTGTCCAAAAGACTGGTTCATCAAGAAGTAGAATAGCCACATAAGCAATAAATTCACCTATCAAGGTATTGGTGGGAATAATCAAAAAATGGAATCATGATTACTAGGAGAGCAGAAAAAACTTATTCTGTTCCTGACCAGTACTATGTTGGAAGGTAAATATCCTGAATCTCATTAGTCTGGTCTTACAATCATTAAACAATCCTTTTCCATAAAGACCTTCTTTCAAAATTAGTAGCAGTGGTGTATGTTGGCACAGTTCAAAATGCACACATAAAACATTTGAGTTCTACTGTGAAACACACTGTGAAAAAATGACCTGGCACATTTGCATACGTGTTGTCTTTCATTAATTCAATATCAGATTCAATACACGAAATTACTGACGGTCTTAATGACTAATAAAAACACAGTCTGAATGTATCTGTTGGTATTGTGTTAAAAAATTCAGGGGGTCTCCTGCAAGCACTCTCAGCTGTGAACAAAATCAGTCAGAATGCATCAAAATCCATTCTTTGTTAGAACCAGAAATACAAGTATGTTATGCAAATATGCTTCATGGGAACAGCACTCTTAAATTAAGAGTAAATAAGTGATAAGAGTTTTAAATTTCAAAATCCATCACATTAATATAAACAAATTTGTATTATTTTCTGAATAGCTGTTACATGACTAGACTCATAAAGGAGTAGAAAGAGTAACTTCTATTTGTTAGAAAACCTTTGCCACGTGTCATGTCAAGTAATAATTTTCTCTGTTTTACATCTTAAAACTAACTTTTCAGGGGTCATCTTATTATTAAACAAATAATTTTGGATGCAATTAGCTTACTGTATAGAATATGTTCATTACTACTATTTGGGGCATTATGAACAGTGTGTGAGTAGTGCTAATACAAAAGAGAAATCACGATTCATTACTAGCTTCATAAAGTGTGGGATTTACCAGTAGGTTCAGTCAGTGTTTTGTCTTTCTCCCTGGAAAGCTGTAGGTGAAAGGAAACATGCTCATAATTACTAATCAAAATTCTAGCCAGGAGCTGGTTTCTAAATGAGTTTATGGAGACAGCGCTGCTTATTAAGAGTGTTGGGCTTTTTCCTTGAAAAGCAGCCATGGAAAGTCCTCCTTTCTTTTCTTTATTTTACATTAATTTTCTACTTTTTCCTTCTGCATCCTCAGAAAGGATGTCTTTTTCTTTTCCATGTTCACATCTTCCCCCATTCCTCCATAATTCAGCATCTTCTAACATTTTTCAGCCTACAGTCCAAGGTAGCCCTCAGATTTTCCTGTGTTGCCCCTTCACCCTCCTGCTCTGTGTGCTCTGTCGGTGCCACTCCGGAGAATTGCTTGACCGGAGATGCAGGGAGGAGACTCCTACACACCATGGCTGCCACTGCAAACCCTTCCATCACTTGTGAGAGAAATCTTGGCTAAATTGCAAATGTTAGAACTGTACATTAGACATGCCCTTCTACTTTATCTATTTGCCATGCGTTGTGCCAAATTTTATGTTTCAGAAGAAATAGAAAGTTCATTGCAAAAACTACACCAAACAAAAAACCATAAAACTACAAAACCCAGAACACACAGCTCACTACCTGCTAGGGGAGCAAACCTGTTAGTGACACAGGTTCTGGTTTCAGGGTCACAAAACAATTGCTACACTCAATCAAGACTGAAAAATCTTTTTAAGTTTTGAAAAATCATCCTGTAATTTTATTTCTGAGAAATAACGAAGTCCTGGCCTGCAGTGATCACTAACAGTCTAATACATTTCCAAAGGAAAATGATATTAGTTGCAGCACTATATCAATCCCAAAACACTATGCATTTCTACCAGCATCTGGCATTTTGGTCTGGAAAACTTAATTTTCACTCTGTGTGAGGACCCCAAAGGGAGCTTTATTTTACTCTCTCCGCTATGCTAAAAAAGCCACATGGTTTGGGCAATTCGGCTGTCATTGTGCATTTATTTTCCATGAGTATCTTCTGATCCATACTAGAGATGTGACCCAGCACAGTGTTATGTGAGCATTTCAACTTTTTATTAAGTTCAGAGCTGCCATATCCCTCTTGTCATAACTACTTCCATTCTCCAGGTGGTTTATTTAGGATGGAAGCCATCCCAGAGTAAAGTCCATAGTGATATCAAATCCCAGTGGATTTTAAATCCTCCTGACCTCTATATCCATTGCTGCTTGACAGCATGAATCAACAAGATGCCACCACTGTTCCCGGTTTTTCTATTAACCACAAGTCCTTTGTGTAAGAGTGCCTTACACAAAAACAAAAGGCAGGGTTTGCAGTCTGATACTATCTATCCAGACCTGGAAGTAGTTGGGGTGAATGGGAGGATTGTAAAGTTCTTTCCTGTATCACTCAACTCTACTAGTATCTTTCATCTTCTCCTTCTCCATCCCTTCTCCTCTGTAAATCCTTCTTGGAACCTTACTTTTTCCCAACAGAACACCTATTGGGAATGCCTGCTCGAGGAAAAAGAGACAAATTAAATTAGTCAGAAATTAATCTTTGTATTCATTGATTTTGTTACAAAAGAAGATGAACAGTTGCATTTAAGCTGATTTTAGCTGTAATCTGAGCACTTCCATCTGCTCGTTATACTTGCAAGACCACATGAAAAAAATTGCATTAAATTCATTACCAGAAAAGTATAGAAAAATTGGGGGAACAGTTACAAAGAAGGGTTAGTGCACAGATGTGATTTACTTATGAAGAAAAATTAATAGCTAAACTCAGGAGCCCACCTGAAGGCAAATAATTGGAAGGGCTCTCAAAGGACCCTCTGGAAACAGGCTCAAACCTTAGACTGTGGAAGTGCTTACTCATTTTTATTTAGTTCTTGTTCAAGAAAAGCTCCAGATAAAAACTAACAGGGGGAAAGTGGCTACAAATGTTTTCCAGATCTGAGTATCACAAAAGGCTTTATAGAGCTAATGTAAGCAGTGGCCTTTGGTGGCAAACAGCTGGAAAGTAGAACTGTACACAGGTAAATGACTTCTCCTGGGAAGCTTTAGTGGCTATCTCTGAACCAGAAAAGAAAACAGGATTTGTTCTTTGGTCCTGATTCTGAACTGTGAGAAGGGGAAGAAAAGCTCTCAGGGCCTGAGCATCATCTGAGAGGGTGTTTGTTGACACAGAACAAAATGTGCCAGGGTGCCTCAGCTGCCAACAGTGTGGATGGTGGCACACCTCCACTTCAGGCCCTGTTCTGGCCCGGGTTAGTTTGCAAATATAGATGGAAATTGGGCCCAGAATCACACCCTGAGAGTCACACACTGTGATACTGCTGGCAGCAGGGTGACCTTCTGCTAAGGAAAATTAAAAACCCCTTCCATTAAGCATGGAAGACACTAGCCTTGAGTCAAATACTGAGGTAAATGTACACCCCACCCTCTTACCCCTCTCTCCCCCTTTATTCCTCTCTGTTATCAGACAAATATTCTCAAAAGTAAAGAGGAGCAACTGCACAACAGTACTTAAAACATATTTATTAATATCCTTTTGTTCAACAGTCTCAAAAGACAGAGAATATTTCTTTTCTGAGATTTCTTTCTATTCAATTTTGAGTTTATTAACTAGATCTTTGCTGTGGTTCACCGGGAATGTAGAGATGACACCATTACAGAACACATAGCTCTGTAAGTTATAAACATAAATAACCAGTCTTGGATTCTCTTGCAAAAATGCAGACTTATGCAGTTCATTTATCCTCCAAACCATTAATTATGAAAGGATGCTGGGAAAGGGGCTGGGGGAGGGCAGCCAGAGACAAGTGAACCAAAATATTATCACATGGTCATTTAAGTTACCCATACTTTCATTTAAAAATAGCACTAGAGAATTCCAGGAATTTCTTAAGAAGACTGTCTTTCATTTTCTGGGCGTTTGGGCTTTCTTTTTGTTTTGGTTTTGGTTTGGTTGTTGTTGTTTCTGTTTTCCATAGCCTTTTCATTAATGGAACACATTGGGATAAACATATGAGGCTATTTTCTATGAGCCACAAGATATGGGCTGTTTTAGAAAAAGTATTTCCAAGTATTACCCACTATAAAACACTGTTAAGGGACGTTTTATGTGTTCCTGGAGAATCAGATAACAGTACTGGATTTCTCTCCTGAGATATACAAACCTGCAAGCATGACATGAAGCCTGGTGAGTGAATGTAATATATTCAAGCAGAAATCTTTGTACACATACGCCTATAAAAATAGTAATTGGGGAGGGGGGGAGAAGGGGGGAGGAGGGGAGTGTGGGGTGTTCGTCTGTAACAGCAGCCATTTTATCCAGATATTTTTTTCCCTTGGATTTGCTTTTTCCTCCCTCAGACACAGAAATTTATAACTTGTAAACCATTTTTGTAAATGCTCTGCAACAGTGTGGTTAAGTTAAAGTGACCCTGATCCCACATCTACATGAGGTCACCATTCTGTAAGGGGAAATATATGCCAGATGCTGCAAACATTCTGTGGGCTTGGGAAGAAAGGAGAATGAAAAGATTGTCTTGGTTTTCTTCTGAAGCTCTTAATAAGGAGCAGTCCTGTGTCAGAAGTTTGAATTAAATGCAAAGAATCTACCTTGATTCCTAAAGCTCTGACAATGCCAAGCATGTTTTCTAAGCTGAATTCGACATTATCGCTAATGTGCTGGTTTACATTGGCAGAGTTCCAAGTTAAATCACTATCTCTGTCCTAACCAGGACACCTCTGAAGTTTTCAGAAAGCCACTCTTCTAGACTATGATTTAGTATGCTGCAATATGATGCTGTTATAACAACTCTCACTTTAAAAAAATTTTAATGTTTACATATGTCTTGAGTTCTACTAATTTGATACGTAATGAAGCCTGTGAGACATATATATCTCATTCATGGCATGTTTGACATTTTCTGAAATTTACTGGCTGGGGTAAAAAACAATGTCAGTGGAATTACCACTTTTTGCCTCATCTATAGAAATGTCACCCAGCTGTGAAGAGATTTCACATGAGAAACTCTGGTAAGTAAAAGTGCTAATTAATCTGCAGTCATTTTACAGCCTGTTTTCACTAGCCACCACCCTCTGAAAGCTTCCATATGTTGATACCTCTTTATGGGATCCCTAGATCTCAAAAATCCCCATGCTCCAATATTAAGTCATGCTGGTGGTAGCTGACAACTTCTGGACCTATTCCAAGAGGCTCATGGCTAGCACTAAGGATAGCTCACTGCTGTTCGGGTCCAGCATTTCAATAGAACAGCTCAAAAGGTATTTAGGCTGCGTTGCTGCTGTCCATAATTTCACTTCCTTAAAAGTATTTCTGTGGACATGATTGCTCTATGACACCCTGAAAGATCACAGGGTAAAAACTACACCTTTCCATCTCAAGAGGAATGAAAGTTTAACCCCTTCTCTGCTACTCCTGCCTCCTGCTGTGCCAGACACCGCCTGATTTCATCCTCTGAGGACTTGCAGTTAATGCTCCTGGATGGCAGGAATGCTCCTTAATGTTGGAATCGGCAGACAGGAGTGTCTTGAATCCCAGCACAGATCAGGAAGCAGTGAATACCCAAGCAAATTTGAGACTAGGGAATCCCTCCCTACTCCCAGTCCTAGTCAGATTTAAAGATGAACTGCTAGTCATCCCTTGAAAGAGGGTGCCTGATGTGGAGAAATACTAAAAAATGTAACAAGTCTCGCTTAAATCTGGAGGCTGGCAAAAAATTACTACCCCTTAGTGTATAAATGGTACCTGTCAGAATATTCTGAAAATTGTTCTCAGAGTAGGATTTCACAAACCTATTTAAAACAGGGAGATTTATATGGGCATACTTCTTATTAAATGAAAACTTGCTAGTCTGGGACAAGACACAAAGCAGTAAGAGACAGCAAATTATCTCTCCTTGTTCATCATGACTTTGCTGTCTAGGGATTTGCATTTTTTTTCACTGAATGCACCAATATTGGGTTCAAATTTATATACAGAATTTTTTTCTCCATAGAAGAGTAACACTAACTTCTTTAGTGTCACAACATATTATACTTTAAGAATCATGAATTATCATGACAGTGATATCATGGTGCATTGGAAGGTAAAATCATAGGGCTGTCAAAGCATGTTTGTTTACTGTACCTTCTTGGATTTTAGGGTGGAATTTGAAGTGAGACATGATGGAGAATAAGCTAATCCCTAAAGGCTATCTAAGATTCCCAAGTATTTTTCAAAGTAAGATTTTAAACCTTTGTGACAAAGTAATTCTTGACTGACTGTCCTGGCCTTGTGTTCCTCTGTTTCCTAATGCTTAATAATCTTCTCTTGTACATATGTCGTGAATTTCTAAATCTAGAAACTGCTTATATATATATATAATTCACTCTTATGGCTTTCATGGATGGAATCCTTATATTAGAGTTAAAAATTTTACCACTGACTTAAAACCCCCTAACTTTAGCCTCTTTTCTCTAACCATGCAGGTAGCAGTGTTGAGTAAGGGGAGGAAAAAGAAACCAAGCAGACAGGAACCATAAGTTTGGCTACACTGCAAAGATGAGCAAAACATTTAATCTCAAATATTCAAAAGGATCATCTAATCCTCACCTAGCTCTAGAAAACCAATCTGACTTCACATGAGTGGCAAATAGTCACATTTTTTAAAATCAAGGCTTATCTAATAAAGCTGGGCACACATAGAACCATTCATAATCAGGATGCATCTAACTGGACAATAAGGAGAAATGGAAATGTAAGGCATGTATAGTATGGATTGTAGAAAGACAAGGAAATTCCAATCAGGCTTGCTGAATACAGTATTAAATTTGTATTTTCAGAATAGACTGGGACAGTCAGACATCCAGTTTCACTTAGACAAATACATAGTTAAATGCAAAATGCTGTTTCATAAGAAAAAAGTATCTTAAAGCAGTGATTCAAATGTATGACTGCCTAATACCATTAAACACTTCAGTAAGCTAATGCTTTAAATTTTTAAAATTAATATCAATGTTTCCATCCCTCTCATGTCTCTCTTTTATAGGACATGTGTTTTCAGCCTGCCCTGTAAAGCAGTTACTTCATTATCTGTTAATTAAGATGGAGAAATAATACCAATATTCATCACACAAGAACTGAAAACAACTATTTCAATATTCTTATGAGACTTGCAGCTGGGTTTTAAAATAATAACAGCTGTATTTACACATCTCTGTCTTTTTACAGGTATTAGTTGGACACAGTAATGTAGGTATGCCCAGAGATGGAGAAGTGGCAAAGAACCGAGCCAGGACAGAGGCAGAGTCCATGCTTCTGTGTGAGAGAGCTGAAGGCCCTTCAGCTTTGTAAGGAGGAAGGTGGCAAAGAAGGGGACATTCTTTTTAGGGTAGTCCTGTGGGTGGAAGGCCTCCTGGATCATGCATGGGAAGGAGTCATGAAACAATGTGGAAAAGAATTGCGTCTCTTTTAGGTTAGACCAAAAGTAAGTGTTGTAAGTTGATCTATTTTATTATACATCACTTGTTCTAAACACACATACAAAAAAAACCTATGCTGCTGTTCTGAAGGGTATGTCTGTGCTGCTGACAGCTTCTCAGAAACTGGGCAAAGTATTTGCTGCATTCTATTTAGTGTAGTATTGGGCATTTCTATGTTGCATTTTGGTCTTTTGGGGTGCAAAACCACCCAGTTATTTAATCTCAAGCAGAAGAATTCACCAGCTTTGCACCAGCAACTGCTGCTTTTGTGTTTCCTTTATTGTGCTTGCCAGTACTCTGAAGTGGCAGAGACATCCATAGTGGCCTTCAGTGTACTGTGTGACAGTGGAAAGCAAAACAAAGAAGACATTGGAAAAAACACAGTTAAAAAAAATAAGGAGAGGGCAAATCAAAACACAGGAGTCAGCAAAATGACTTTTTAAAAATAAACCTTAAAACCTTTAATTAATTGATGAAAACATGTGCTAGCTAGTGGTGTGAACATGCAAAAATACAACTGCAACATTTTTCTGAAAAAACAAAGCTACATAATAACATACCAAATAGTAACCTGCTAATTACTAACCAGTGAAAATCAGTTTAAAACAGGTCGTAGAAACGCTTTCATCACTGAATAGCAGGATTTCTGGGGAACTTCAGTAAGAGATCAATACTGAAGATGAGAAGGCTTGGTATTTCATCCATGAGCTGTGATAAAGCTTCAGGAAAGGCAAGGATCCGGTGTTGAACAAAAGTGAAGACTAAGCAGCAATAGAACTGCCAGGGTTACAGTGCAGGGAAGGACGGGTGATTCTCAATGAGGGCCTTCTGGAGACCAATCTGCCAGTTACATATAATATCAAACGGTCTGGGTGCAGCTGGGTGAAACGTAACCGGATATACTGGAAGTGTGATGCTATGATTTGATGGTTTTGTGATGGGGGTCATATAAAGACAGAGAATTATGTCCCGAATTATTAAAAGAAACATTTACTCGTCGGTCATAACTATTCCGACCGCCCC